>CM035234.1:29683390-29999027 GCA_020226215.1 Sindora glabra | reverse complement strand
TTTATTTTTTTTTAATTTTTTGGTCAGAAATTATAACTTTTTTTATCTGTATTAGCAAATTTTGAAAAAAAAAAAAAGTTGTATCGCATAGAGTCGCAACTTTTGTATATTGGTGACATGCAAAATTCGTATAAAGTTATAAACATTTTATGAAAAATATAAAATGGTTTTTATAAGAAAAATAAAATAAAATGAACTGAGGAATGTGCATAGAAGGATTATCCACGCTCCTAATTTAAAATTAAGGAAAAATACTTGTTTTGTGGAAACTTTGTATTGATCCGTATCTTTACGAGTTTTAATTTTTTTTGTATACTTCTTAACAATTTAATTTAGAGTTATAATTTTTATATAAAATGAAAAAAAATGCAAAATCTGCAACTTTGATACACATTTGTAATTTTTTGAAAAAATTATAAAATTTAATATAAAAAATTACAATTTTTTTTACAACTTTGACCCTTTCTTACCTGGTCTTTGGGCTGCTTGGTACATGTTTTAAATTTTAAAATAATGTAACAAGTTTTAAAATTATTTAATTAAAGTTATTCAATCATAATTATTTATTTTTAAGTAAACATTATTACATAATTTTAATTTAATAATTTTTAGAATTATCATAACAACTCGAGTTTTGAAACTCTAATAAAATATTTGGTATAATAAACTAAAATTGAAATATATTCTGTGAGGAGTGACTGTTTCATTAATTTTCATCTCAAAACAATAGTTATGGAATAATCATTTTATTACTTATGAAATGATTTTTTTTACGCATTTATCCTTAACATTTTTCATATATTTCAAAATTAGCCATTGTTAATAAATTAATAAATAATAAAATAATATTAATTTTTACCATTTTTCTATCAAAATAATTTGGTAATTATATTTTTACTAATAATATTTAAAATAAAATATTTTGGTATTTTTTATAAAAATTAGGTAAATTAATTTTTTATTAATTATAATGTTGATAATTATATTTTTATATTCAATTATAAGATAATTATAAATAGACAAAAGATGATAATACCATATTTTATATAAATATAATTTTAATTTTAAATTTTATTATTATTTTGAAAGATATCATTAACACATTTTTATTTTATTTTTATAATATTTATTATATCAAATATAATTATAAAATTGAAAAGTTCATTTATTTCTTAACATATGAAATAATCATTTTCAATCTTTCCAATTTCATTCCATCTACCAAATATAGCAGTAGCATAGAATTCCGTTGTCTGTGAACTTGTCCTTTGCTCGTACACAATCAGCGAAGGCCCCATCGACATCGGCATATGTTGCAACCTCTTCATGGGCCCATCCTGGCAAAGAAATGGAATGAAAAAAGGGTTTCCACGGCGGTTAACCTCAGCCATCCAGTCATCCACTTACGAGATTCACATTGAGATGAATGTGATTTTTATAAAAATTTCACAAGTCAACCATCCACTCACGAGATATTGATTTATGAATGAGACCTTTATTAAAATTCACAAAATCTGCTAAAACGGAATCCTTAATTTTAAATCGTTCTTAAATCTCTGCAAATATATATGCGGACTGCGGAAAACTGCAAATTCACAAAATTGCATGTTGGATCAGGTTTTTTTTTAAAAAAAATCTATTATTTTAAATATATTAATCTAACGTGACTTTTTTTATTTAAAAAATAATAACGCATACTAATAAAACAAACATGACATTTTAAATATGCTAATTTAAATAATCATCTTTCTATATACTAAAATTCTTCTCTTGCAAAGACTTCTTAGAGAGATGATATGCTATGGTGATTCTATATCTTGCCCAAAAAAAGAAAAAAAATTCAATCATTTATTTTGACATCTGATGGCTGTACAATGTTCAATTTAAATATAAATCCCATCTTTAATGCTGAGACAAAATGAATGCAATAGACATTCAAAGGTTATGTGATCCGCAGAAATAGCGCAGGAAGCACAATTTTTTAAAAATGAGAAAATTTTGAATCATGTGTTTGGGTACTGACCATTAAATCGGAGGAAATAATTTTTTTTAAAAAATAATATTTTTCACAAATCATAAGAAGTTATTATCAATATTCCTTAGAATAAGTAGAACTTCCCATGTAATTTAATAACTTTCCTTTTCTTTTATAGCAATTCATTTTCAATATATACTTAACATACATTATATATTATCTTCTAGAATTTAGCGGTCATTTTTAATTAATTTTTAATTAATTTTAATTTAACATATAATTGATTAAATATAAATTCAATCATGAAGGGGAATAAGGATCATAAACCCACAATTATATATGCTATATTCAAAAGTGGTTAAAGTACCGTAATAATGTTTTTTCGGAAACTTATTCCTGTTTTACCGTTGTTTCAAAACATATTACTAAAATACGCATCATGGAGGGAGGCGCCATTTGGGATGGCGTCCACGGGGCGAGGCGCCACCCAAGATGGCGCCCCTGGCAAGCTTGAATGGCGCCCTCAGTCTGCATTTTTTTTTAATTTACCTTTTAACTGTAATTTTTTCTTCAGTCTGTATTTATTTTTAATTTTGATGCCTTTTAACTATAATTTATCCTTCAAAAATAATTAATTTTGATGTCATTTCAAAATAAAAATTTTAAAAATAAATAATATGTGATTGTGACTCAAAATAAATTTTTAAAAATAAATTACTCATTTCGTAATTATATTTGATGTCATAAAAAAATATGTTAACTCTACTTTGATATTTAATACATAAATTTATTATATGAATTAAATAAAAAAGTAGTTAATGATAATAATATATTTAATAAAAATAATAAATATTTAGTAAATAAAATTATTTTTATTTTGTAACAAAGTAAATATGAAATGACGAAGTTGAAGATAATTAAAAATTAAAAAAAATGTGGTTATTTCGTTGCAATAATCTTTTCATTTTGTAATGAAATTAAAATTATAACATGAATTAATTCTTTTTTATTTCGTCACAATGATAAAATATTTTGGTAATGAGAGACAAAAGTACCGATTAACTATTTTTTAAGAAACTATTATTCGTTTTACCGTTCCTTTGAAATATTTTATCAAAATACGCACAAAAGATACGCACAGTGGCGGAGAGACGCCAGATGGCGTGTCGAGGAACGCCAAAAGAAATGGCGTCGTTGGCACTCAAGGGAAGGGATGCAAGGCGATATGGCGCTTTTGCCCTACGGCACCCTCGCTTCTCATTTCTAAGTTAATTAGCCGGTGACCATGTCTACTGTGAATTCAAAAGACTTGAATTTTGGTATTGTACATGGCCAACATCCCCATCTACGTTGACAATTGGGCTACGTGTTTTTATTCTTAAATATTTGGTGGACTTAATTCATAACGTATTGAATAAACATAATATTTAATATTATTTACAAGGATGATGGTTATTTATCCTTCAAATATTATAATTAATATTATTAATTTTTTTATATTTATTATAACTATTTATTCCTTTCTTCACTAATAATATTAAAATAAATAATGAGAAAA
The DNA here is from genome assembly GCA_020226215.1 of Sindora glabra. Classification (NCBI taxonomy): domain Eukaryota; kingdom Viridiplantae; phylum Streptophyta; class Magnoliopsida; order Fabales; family Fabaceae; genus Sindora; species Sindora glabra. Next base: position 29,995,494 of record CM035234.1, on the reverse strand, counting down.
AATTTAATTAAAAAATAAATATATATTTCATATTATGAAGATAAAATTTATTAATTAATTTTAATATTATTTATTTATTTTAACATGGTAAATAAATAAAAGAATAGATAATTATAACAATTGTGAAAGTAAAAAATTAATAATGTTAGTTATTATATTTGGGAGATATCATTATCATCATTTTTAAAAAAAAACTAAATATTGTAATGATTTTAAAGTTTATTATTAAAGATATAAGTACCTACGCAAGCAGATAAAAATATCGTAATAATCAAAATTATCCTAAATGTTGATATTTGGCAATAAAGTGTAAGATAGATGTACATAAGTATACAATAAACATGAAAAAGGAAGCTAATATCTACGTAAGTGATGTCCAGTTCCACATCCAGGATCGGTAATGTGGCGGCCATATCTACTAACCCTCTGTGCAGGCTCGGGAGTCACATCTCCGGTGTCTATGTCTCCTCTACCTCCAGCTCTCGCTCTGCCTCTGCCCCTAGCTCCTACTCTGCCTCCACCTCTACCTCTATCTACAAACTCTGAGTCATTTGTCATCATGCCACCATGTGCTAATCCCTAATCCTGAGTATGTGAATCAAATGCAGAACGATATGGCTGTGATGGACCAGCATCACCGGAAGGAAAGGCATAGAATGAAGATGAAACTCCTGGTATATGTGAAAATGCCTGGAATGAGGATAGAACACCAGGAGGAAACTGGTACATCTGGGATGACGACGGACCATATAGTGCAGCCGGGAACATGGTGGAGGATGAAGGATCATCAGGTGCAGTAAGGTACATATGAGATGAGGCAGTCATATCAGGCATCATCATCATGGTCTCTTGGGCAGTCGATGGTGGAGTCTGCTGCACTGTCGAAGCGGACAAAACATCAGCCTGCGACGTATGTTGTGGAGCAGTGCGACGTCGTTGACGAGAGCGAGGCTGATCATGGTCACCCTCCGCAGGGTCTGGGATATGATGGCTATGAGGAGCTGGTTCTGCATGTGAGTCAATAATCACATGATCAACCTCCTAAATGGCATGAAGAATTGAGTTCGTCGCTGATCTAAGCGCATCGAAGGTGGACCTAGCCTGCCCTTCAGGTGTAGTGAAGTCCTGTAGTGTGGACACCTCATCTACTTGTGCAAATTTTTAGCATTAAAGTTAGTTACAATACTAATGCATTTAAAGAAAATCAGACACAGAAAATTAGCACGCAGTATTACCACAAGGTCCAACGCTCCCCTAACGGGTGTAATACATCGCCTGGTAACCTGTCTGTACCATGTCATGTAATCGGATTGTGGGCCTAGAACTAGTCGTGTGGTCGGGTCGGCGATAGCACACAAGTCTCGCCAGACATCCTAGAGTGCAATATACGGCTGATGGTGGATGTGCCACTCCTCATCATACCGTCCGGACAAGTGAAGGCAATGGACCTCCGCCATCTGCTTCGGTGGCTCAGGAATAACCTGGCGTAGTCCAAATTGCCGCAAAACCCTATCCGGCTGGTACCACTCAACAATCTGAAAGTGAATGAGCGGCACTACTGTTGTCCACGTGTCATCGTCGGATGTTGTTCGTAGCTTATTATGGCACATCCCAAGTCTTCATTGTCATCCAATTCGTATGCCATATATTAAGCCTCTGTTTGATGCTGTGAAAACCTATAAACAATTTTCCCCACAGCTTGATCTTCGTGAAGCTTCAGTCGGGTATGAATTTTCTCCCGCAAAACATCCATAGTGCTGCATTCTTTTAATTTCAATGCCTTTGGGGGGAGGTCCATTGTACATTACCCTCATTGATCCCTCAATAATTGTACCATTTAAATATATAAAAGCAATTAAACTTTTCTTCATCTTGTTACTTTTAGCTGCAAAACACTCACTGCACCCCCACAACTGACAGATAGTCACATATACAAATTTTGTTCTCATAAACGAATGTACTAGTATTTAATACTATAATTAAAAATGAACAGAATGTATTACTATTTTGCAAGGTATTCTATTAATACTACGTAATAATAGGATTATTTTTTCGGCCAAGCAAATGTTATTTCTTTTCCAAAACAAATATAATACACTACATTTTTTATTTGTACAGCATTTTTCTCCGTTCACACCTACTACCAAATAGCAACCAAAATTGTGTACACATTATTGTTTGTATTTTTTTATTATTATAGTCATGAATTCTTTTCTACATTCACTGATTTCGTCTAATACTTATTTTGCAATACCTTCATATATATTTTAATGCTTCCTGAATAAATCTATGTATAGTATAATTTTTTCAACTACGTTTATTATTCTTGTATTTATAATATCTACTATTTAAATAGGAAAAAGTTCAAATTTTCAATAACAATATCCTATTTTTTAAGGCTTTTGGTTATATTCACATATCCTAGAATTTTATTTTTAGTACCTATCTTACGATATATTAAGATTTTACATAAAAAAATTCTCTAAATATAACTTTCACCTAAGTCCTAAGACCTATATTAGGACATCCTTCTTTATCTCGTTTGTTGTTCTTTTAATAGCACAACCTATCACAGTACATATAAATTCCTACAAAATTTTCATAAATCATAACTTCACATCTTAAATCATAATTTCACATCATAAATCATAACAATCAATATAAAATAAAAAATTTATATTATTTATATCATATTATTCTAAATAAATTTCTCTACCAATATAAAAAATATTTTTATTATGACTAATAAAAATTATAATATAAGCATAAAATTTTAAAAAATACTAACCGGTAAGTATTAGGAGAAGCAGACAGAAAAAAGCCTCTGCATGAAAGAAAAATTTGTTAGATAGATTAATAACTTTAATCTCTAAGTAAAAGTTATTAGATATTATTGTATCAATCAAACAATTATGCAAAAATTACGCTAAATTAAATATATTTTGTAAAATAATATATTAAAGGAATAAAAATAATAATATATATAAAATTTTATTGATGTATATTCAATTTAAAATATAGTGTTTGAATTTTTATATCAAGAAAATATTAATAAATTTTAAAAGAAAATTAATTTTTATTCTTAAATACTTTTATTAAAACTGAAATATATAGTTAGTTATTTCAATTAGCCTTTTCCATAACATGAATTTTTAAAAAAAAGATATTTGATCATTAAAAATAATTTTATGTAAAAAAAATGAAATTGTATTATATTAATATTATTCAATATATTGCATTTCAACTTTAAATAGAATGATTGAAGAAATAAAGAAGAAAAAATTCAGCAAAGTACATGAAATGAAGAATAAATTATGTACGAACTGTAAACCCTTTGAGAACTCTTAGTTGATATATTTTAAATTTAAAATATAATATTTAAAAATTATCATCAACAAAAATTTAAAAATATTTATATAAATAATATTTAATTTAATTACTAACTATTTTTCTAAAAAATATAATATGAAATTAATTGTTTTTGTTAATAAAATGCATATTAAAGCTTTAATTTACTTAAAAAATTATAACTTATTATATTTATGTTAATTAATGATGTTGATGTTTTAAACTATAAATAATAAGAACAGATATAAAAAGAATACAGTAGAGTAAATAAGAAATAAATAATACGTACGGTATAAAATAATAAGAAATTGATTGTATAATAAATTATTTAATTGCATGAATTATATAATTTATATAAAATATATTTATAATAAAAAAATTGAAATATCATAATGCTAAAAAATATTAGTGTATATGGCTTAAATACCATGAGTTAACAAATAATAATAATAAAATAGTACAATAAAAAAGATAAAGTAAATAGAAATACTGCATAACATATCAAAACTTTACACTAAACCCTCAATTGATATTTATCTATTTTAACATATATTACTTTAGAATTAACCTAAAAATATTAATCAATAAGATAATATATTCTCATAATAATAAACATACAATAAAAATAATCTTATTTTTATCATGTCCTATATCCTAAATAATTTTATATTTTAAAAATATATGAAAATAATTTTTACCTAAATCGTATATTTTATTTTAAGATACTTTTCTTTATCCTCTTTGTTTTTCTTTTAAAATCATAAACCATCATAGATCATATAAATTTGTACGAATTTTTTTTAAATTCTAGATCATCATTTCACATCATAAATCATAATAATCAATATAAAATAAAAATTATAATATAAATACAGAAATTATAAAATATTAACCAGTAAAAATGATAAATTATCACAGATCATATAAATTTGTACAAATTTTTTTTAAATCCTAAATCATCATTTCACATTATAAATCATAATAATCAACATTAAATAAAAATTATAATATAAATACAAAAATTATACAAATACTAACCAGTAAAAATTACAAACTATCATAGATCACATAAATTTGTACAAAGTTTTTCTAAATCCTAGATTATCATTTCACATCATAAATCATAATAATCAACATGAAATAAAAATTATAATATACATACATAAATTATAAAAATACTAACCAGTAAAAATTACAAACTATCACATATTATATAAATTTGTATAAATTTTTTCTAAATCCTAGATCATCATTTCATATCATAAATCATAATAATCAACATAAAATAAAAATTATAATATAAATACAAAAATTATCAAAATATTAACCAGTAAAAATTATAAACTATCATAGATGTGAATCAAATTTGTATAAATTTTTTCTAAATCCTAGATCATTATTTCACATCATAAATCATAATAATCAACTTAAAATAAAAAATATAACATAAATACAGAAATTATAAAAATACTAATCAATGAAGAGTTGAAAGAAGATCAGATTTGCTCTAAAGAAGAAAATGCTTCCGAATGAAATGCACAAAAGTAATAACAGATGAAGATTTGTGAATGAAAGAATATAAAATACTGCGAATGACTTCAAAGATAGAAGGAAAGAGGAACTGCGGAGAGTGGCTGTGAGGTTTATGAAGAAAGAAGGGAAGAAGAGCGGCTGCGAGGGTTTTGGAGTGTGGAGGGGGCGAGGCCGGGTGGGGGAATTTATAGAGGGGAGGAGGCGCCATTTCATGAGGCACCTCCCAAAATTTGAAATTCAAAATGGCGCCTCCGGTTGGAGGGCGCCACTTTGAATGGCGCCTCCAAGGCTGGGGGCACCTCTTCAAATGACGCCTCCAAGAGGAGAGCGCCACTCTGAATGGCGCCTCCAAGCCTTCACAGGCGCTATTTTGAATGGCATCCTATGTATTCTGGTAATTAGTTTCCGAATCACGGTAAAACGAAAAAATATTTATAAAATAATCGTAATCCGGTATTTTTGCCTTCAAAAATTCTATTTATTAACCATCGAACATATGTGCTTAAACACAGCAATATATAATTATATAAAAATATTATTTAAAATAAAGAAAGAAATTATTATTAATTTGATTTTTTGCAATATAACAACTGTCCAGATAGTTAATGTTGTATCTAATGTTATTTCCATAAATAAAAATAGGTGACATACAAATTCAAACTATCTCTTAAATGGCAAGTGTTGATAAAATGATGACGCTATTAAAATCATGCAGATACAAACTCACCAGAATTGAAACGACTCTCCGATTTGGGGCCCAAATACAAACGCAGATTCACTCCCAAATCAGCATAACGAACCCTAATAGCAAACATAATCCCTCGTAATACCAACAAGATGTGGAATTACCTGTCGAGAAACCCTATGCAGAATCGTTACAAAATGGCTCTTTGGCGCTTCATCGGCGGTTTACTTCTAACCCTTTGCCATATTGGGAAGCTCGCCCGCACAATCAACACCCTGTGCCCCATGTGTCCGACGGCGCCGGAGACTGAACTACACATACTGGAATCCTACATTTCGCTCAACGTCCGTCTATGATTTCATGGATTCTCTACTTCGTGGCTCCATCCGAATAGGAACAGAACGAGATCGTGATCTTCGCCAGGAATTTCTTGTGTTTGCTGGCGTTCCTCTGCGTAAGATTTGGGAATTTCGGAAAATGATCATTCCAGATTCATGATAGTAAAGCAGTGGACGCTGAGTTGGTCGCGATTTCAGTGGAGAGGGAGTTCATAGGGGATCCCGATCTTCTGCAGATAATGGAGCTGCTTTCTTATAAATCTAAGCCACCTACTTTTTAAAGCAAATCCTGACCCTTTAATATAGATTTAGTGTAGTAATTTTCTTTTTGCTTTCTCTGTCTTTATTGCAAAACACACCATTTCAATTAAATTGTTTTCTTCAACTTAGTCCTCTATCAGATGGCTTTTGGCGCCAATCTTCATCTAGACAAAGGCGCCAACTTCTTTTGGTAAAACTGGCATCATTTCTCAACGAAATCTTTATTGGCTGCAACTGGATCTTGAGCTTCTGTCTTTAATAATCAAGAGTTATTCAGCAATTTGTATCATCTTGATATTTATTATTTAAATTTATGACTGAACCAGTACATCAATCATGGCTGACCTACACATATTCAAATGATTTCAGGTAAATTATGAGTCTCTTACTCTTAAAATTATTGGATATATTATTGTTTCATAGACTTAAAAATAAGATAAACGACAATCACACTTCAGTAACAAAATAAAAAACAAAAATAAAAGGATGATCAAGTTTCTCAATAATTAGAATATAGCATAGAAAACTGCACATGGCCAAAATTATATAGTGAACAATGTTTTACTGAAAATTTTGTCATCACTTCGACCATGCAAAGTAACTCCCTTCTTTTGCATATACTTATTGAGATCACTGTCAACACTGCTTTTTTATGATTTATACCCTAGTAAGCAACTCTCCAAAGATTATTTAAATCATACAGATGAATAGATTGAATCAAACATTTACCCCTTGTTTGGTAAGAATAAAAACAAAATTTCATTTCATTTTCAAATGAATTTTTTTAAAAGATGATGTTTGACTTTAAATAAAAAAAAGATTTCATTTTTTTTACAATTCTTATTTTAATTACATTTATGCCATTATGAAATCTACCCAATTTAGTAAAGATTTAACTAAAATTCATTTCATTTGGCTAAAAAAATATTTTATATAAAAGTTTTACCCTTTTTCTAACATTATATTTATTATAACACCATCAAAATTTACTTTTTAATTAAATTTCATATATTTTTTAATACATTCCAAATAAAATAATTAATTTATAAATAAGTTAAAATTATTATTTTTTATAAAATTACCAAATAATGGAATTCAATTGTAAATAAATTGAAATCATTTCTATTGAAATGAAATAAAATCAATTCTAAAAATATTAACCAAACAAAGCATTAGTAATGCAGAGAGAGAGAGAGAGAGAGAGAGAGTAAAAAGCTTAACTTTATCACAATTTGACAAACACTTTTGCTTTAGACAAGGCATAAATGAAGAAAAAATAATTTTTGTCCATTACAAAGTGCCATTCTCGAGTGGTTGATTCTTGAAGAACCAAATGTTTTATTACTTGTGCTTTTTATCAAAAATAGGAAAGAAAAGGCTCTAGGTCTAGCTTACTCAGATATGCTAGTATTTCATATGCTCATAAATATATTCTTTTTCTTATTTTCACTTTGTTTTTATTAATATAAGGTTTCAAATTATTCAAATCTTACACTAGATGAGGATTTAGACATACTTGAATGCAAGCATCACATTGAAATGAAATCTAATAGTTTAGAAGAAGTTTGGACATTTTGAAGTAACTATGGTGCAAAAACAAGATTTGGAAACTTCATTTAGATTTGTTTGTTGTAAGGAAGGATTATGTAGAGAAGACAAAAGAGATTATTTAACTACCAATCATCAAGCATAAACTAGAACTAATTGTTTTGCAAGAATACCATTCATGCATATTAAAGAGACTAAAAAATATAGAGTACATGAATTTGTTGCTAAACATAATCATGTTTTATGTCTTCTAGAGACCACTTACATGTTATCATGTCAAAGAAAAGTCTCCCAAGTATAAGCTCATGATATTGATTTAGTAGATGATTCAAGAATCAAGCAAAAGGCTTCATTTGAATCAATAAGGAACCAAGTTGGGGGGAAAACTAATTTTAGTTTCATGTGTTTTGATTAAAAAAAAACTATCTTCATAGTAAAGGGCTAAGAAACTTGACATATGGAGAGTGATTTGCCATTCAATCTCTACAGTATTTAGAAAAATCCTAAGAGTGATTTGCCATAAACTTTATAGCAAATATTGGGGATAAAGTCACTTAAAAGGTAATTTTTTTTGTAACATGTTTTAAGCATATCATATTGCTAATTAATTTTTTATTTTGTTCAATGATGCCTTATGAGAAAGGTTTTCAAGGTTTTATCATGAATGAATCATGTTTGATGGCAAGGATATGAGAAAAATAATAGATGCTTGTTTGACAATCAAATCAAAATCGAAATGAGGAATAAAGATTACAAAATTTTATGGTGTAGTGCCAATGCATGATTGAAAATATAGAAAAAAAGTGGGTATTGAATCTTTCAATATTCATAACCATCACAAAGATGAGTGATTACTACTTTACTCATTTATTTGTGATAATTGAATGATGTTTTCTATATGCATATGCAAAAAGATGACTTGAACTTTGTAAGCATATCATCCGATATCTTTCTAACAATTATCTTGCATAAGATTTTTTTTTTCTTCTCTCTATCTTTTTTTTCTTCTTATAAAGTGCATTCTACCCTAACAATTGTTCCTAACTCCTATAATCTTAAAAGCATTTTTACATATTGTAAAGGAATTTAAACTAGATATCATTATTCCTAGCTTATGAAGCTAATTGTACAAATTAGTGATCTATACATAGCTTGAAAAGACAAATAAAGCAACAAATTATGAATGTATTTTTATTCTTGAAGTGTTTTGTGAACAAACTATGAATCAAAGTTACTATTATTAGGAATATTACTTGTATTCCTTTTTTTTTTTCTCTTCTTTACAATTCTATAACAATGATTTATTCTTTGTTCAAGAAAGTGTAATCTAGTATTTTACCTAATATATTAAAAACAATATCAAGATTTATATGATGTATATTACATAATTTTGGTTAGGGAAAATATTTTACTCCCAAAGTTTTATTAACTTATAACTTATTCCTTTAAACATTAAAAACTTATAAATTACATTTATAAATTTTAAATATAAATGATCCTATTAAAATTTGAATAAAATTATGAAAATATTAAGGGTTTGTTTAGATGACATGATAAGATAGGTCAATATAATAGGATAGAATAGAATAATGAAATAATAAAAAATAATATTGTTTAATATTTGATATATAATTATATAAGATGATAATATAAAATTGTATTATTAATTGTTTGTTATCAAATATATAATGTAAATAATATTAAAAACATATTTGTTTAAATTAAATACTCTTAGGTGATGTTTGGTTTACAATATTATACATTTTCAAGAATGGTGCAATGGTAAGGTAGGGTCAGTAAGCGGTGTTCAACTATAGTGAATGGTCGTAGGTGACAAATAATAATAGTGAGCAGTGATAGTCGATAGTAAGTAATAGAGTGTGATGGTGGACAATGGTTAACTATAATGAATGACGTTAGACTGTTGATAATGATGGAAGGTGGTGGTAGCTAATGGGCAAAAATAAAGGGTGTAGCTATAAGTTATGGTTAATGATCAAGGGTGGCAATAGGTGATAACTAATGATATATAGACAGTAGTAATGTATGATGTCTAAAGGGTGGTCCAATAGGTGTTTGGCCATGATAGTAGGTGGTGGCAAGCAATAGTCAAAGATGAGTGGTGACTAATGACAATGATTGATAATCAATTGTGGAGGGTGGTGGTAAATAATGATTAACAATAATGGATAGAAGTAGATGGTGGTTAACCACTTTACAACTTACCATTCGTTGATAACTTCTCATTTTGTTTTGCTATGTCATCATTCAAAATTAAGGGAAAGAAGGAGAATTTTTTTTTACTCATATCCTATTGATTCATTTCTCATCTAATGAGAGGTAATAATTTTGTTCTACGTTGGTAGGATAAAATGACTTGATCGAATTATATTACCCATCTCATGAATACACCATACATCATGCTAAGATAGAATAATATATACTTACGTTGTCAACCTTCTCTTATACTATGCTCTAAATGTACTTTAAACTAATATTTATTTTAACCTTAAACTAGTAACATGTGGCATAAGATCTTGTTTCTTCTTCTACAAGGTTAGCACAAAACAAGTACCAGCATTTACCTATGACTATTCTCTAAATTTAAATGAATAAATTATATATATGCTCACATATCTTCTATTTTTAGAAATATACATTAACTTTCTTTTAATATGCGCACACTTCTCTCCATTTTTATTTTTAAAATATACTTATCTCACCTTCTTTTGAAAAAGATGTGAATGTATGTTTCTAAAATAGTGTTTTATGTTGAAATTTACAGAAAGTATGTAATTTATCCAATGTAAATTATAAAATTCATATTTTTTATGATGAAAATGAGATATTTAATTTAAAGCCTAAAAATATATTAGAAATTTTTGGACCAAATATATATGTATAATACATTTATTAGCTTAAAGTTAAAGTTAATAAACAATGTTTTTATGGTGTCTCCGCAATTTAAGAGGGAATGTCTAACTATTTTTTTTGTTCAAGGGTGTAATTCATAAATTTTTAAAATTTAAGCAGGTCATGTATTTTTTAGTGAAATTTGAAAAGTTTAAAGTATATTTTCCGTTTTACTGTTATTTTTTCTTTAGGATATAAGAAGTTGTGTTTAAATTTAAATCTACATAAATAACATTCTTCAAAGCATGCCAAATTTAAGATAAAGAAGGGATCAATGTAATTTTCATTTGAAGATTAATTAATTGCAAATTGTAGGAAATAATTTTTTGGGACTTTTAAGGTATATCATTAGTAAAAAAAATAGGAAACAAAAAAACAAAATTTTCTTCGGCGAGACACATACAATATGGGGGTTTATTCATTTAAAAAAATTATTTAGTCAAATGTAAAAGGGGGGGGGGACCAAGCGACAGCGTTTTTAGTATTTGACTAACATTTTATTTTGATTTTCCTAAACTTAATTTTGTATTAATTTTGTCATTTATTAAAAATTTATATTAATTTATTTTTTAAAGTTAATTATATATCAAATTTTAATCTTTTTATATAATAATTCATTATTTTTATTTTATATACAGAAAGATTAAAATTTAAAATAAAATTAATTTTATAGAATATAAATTGATATAAATTTATAATAAAGAATGAAATTGATATAAATTTAATTTTATGGGAATTAAAATATAATTTTATTCTTTGTATTTTTACTTCTCGTGCTCCCCTTGGCGCTCGAAACTTGCACAAAACCAAACAGGAAACAGCAGAATATAGAACGCAGCTTACACTGATACTCCCTTCTCCATTCTTCATCCCTCAGAAGAAAATGGCGTTCCCAGTAGCGAAAAGATTCCCTCTTTTCCACTCCTCGAAATTTCATTTTACTACCAAAGGCCCCAAGTTGGACAAAGACAAGTCTGTTGCTGATCGTTTCGCTCGCATGCAAGAAAAGTACATTTTTTTTTCGTTTTTTTTCTCCTGTATGGCTGTCGCTTTCTTGTTTAGTTGCTGAGAAAATCAACGGGAAAGGGCAAAAAGAAAAAAAGAAAACTTCTTTTTGTTTTTGCTACTGTTTTTCAAATTGGAAATTTCCAGAATTGCTTTATCGTCATTTTGTTCTTGGCCCAGAAGGGCAGTTTCATGTTTGGGTTTGAGTTTCATGTTCGGAGGCTTAGGCGTTTGTAGGAGATATCGGGCGCTGAATCAAATCATTTTTCTTGTCATTGATGTCTCAGCTAACATGTCTAGTATTTGTTGAGTTCTTTCTCTCAATTGGTTATGAACATCTTGTTTGGAATTTTCTCTATGTCTTACAAACAAGTTAAAGCAGTTCTTGAATTGGCTATGACCCTCTTGTTTGGGGACTTAGAAATTCACATTTTTAATTGTCTTATTCTGGGACTTAAACACCTTAATTTGTTAAATAAAAGAAACCAATCTGCATGAAACGAAAAAGCATTTTGTTAAATTAGGATGTTGATGTCAAAATCAGTTGTTGAAAATCAGATGTTATATTTGTTGGTTGAATGACAAGCTTTTTCTCTTTTCTCATATTCATCCGTGTTTTATGGATGATGGGGGCATCTCAGCTTGTAGGCTGATTCTATTTAGGTACCAAAGGTCTTGGGTACGATTTCTACAGCTGAGACTGCTCCCCAAATATTTTTGAGGAGTCTGGCTGGATTATAAAACAAAATAAAGAGGCTTGAAATAAGAAAAAGCATTTATAAGCAACAAAGAGGTTTAAATCTTAGTTGGGAAGACATTCAGCAGTTAATATGCATTGTATTTCATGATTTTCCTTTCTGTCCTTTTGTTATCTTCTTACATAGCTAGACGGTCTTCATTATTTTCATTTAATCTTGCAGCTATAACAGAGAAGGAATGAAGACTACCGTGGAAGGAATACTGCTGGTCAGTTTTTGCTATTATTGCACAAATCAAACTGGCTCGCTTTATGTTCATTGCGTGAATTAATCTTATTTTGACATTTGATGACTATTTGCAGTGAAGAACTACTAGCCCTTTTATTTTCTTTTGTATACTTGAGAAGTGAAGAACATCTACGAGCAAAATGATTGTCTTTATTGTATCCAATGAATTCAGGTTTTCAAGAAAAGGGAAACTGAAATATTCCTTGGTTCAATTATCACTTGATGTGAGATATACAAGGATAGTGCAAAATTTTGTTCGGCCCCACATTGTGCTTCTCGATATGTTAGTTATTATGCTTTCAATTCCTTCTTTGGCTGATATTCTCCCCTTTCAGATTGTACTCTAGTCCTCTACGTTTTGGTATACGTTTAATTAAGTACTTACTTTGTTGTATGACATAAGAAATGACTACAATTTTGGCCACTAAAGTATCTTATGTTTCATATGAGTGAAGTCACATGCTTTAAGAAGATGTTTCTAAAATCCAGGTGCAAAAAGATAGGCATCCCTCCATTCTTCTTATGCAAATGGGAAACTATTACAAACTCCCAGGGGGCCGCCTAAAGCCTGAAGAAAATGGTAAATTTTATATCTCTGTCAATCTCTCTCTCTCTCACACACACACACACTGACATATGGACACATTTAACTACGTGTTGTGGATTGTCCAATTTTCCCAGAAATTGAAGGTCTCCAGAGGAAATTGACAAGCAAACTGGCTGATGATTCACAAATGCACCAACCCGATTGGCAGGTCTATAACTTATCTGTAATTGGTTAAAACGCATAGTTGGCAGCTAGAACAGAGTGCCAAATTGATGAGCTAAGCAATATGCATATAGAATTATAGAAGTTCTAATCAAAACCTGTAATTTCAAAATGCTCAATTCTTTCTGATCTTTGCAATTCACTTCTCTGGCTCTCTTTTTTTAATTGCGTCTCTCAACCAATACTGTGCTCTTAATTCATGTGCACATTTTTAAGGAAGGATAATAATCAACTACAGAATTTCAAGTAGGTAGTATTGGACCCAATTTTCATCTTTTCAAATTAAAAAAATTTGATGAGTATTGGTAGAGAGTAGTTGCATTTGAACCAGAGCAGAGCTTAACAATGGTTTCTTTTCATGTCAGATTGGTGAGTGTGTTGCTGTGTGGTGGAGGCCACAATTTGATCACAAGCTTTACCCTATTTGTGCTCCTGATATCACAAAACCGAAGGTACATTGTTATTTGCGAAAGAAGAAATGAATATAATTTTACTAGACATTGTTCTCGTGATTGAGTTATCAAGTGGAATGAAGCTTATTTTTGGTGTTTGACTGTGTGTTTCTATATTTTTTGACAAATTGTGACATTTTTTTTCACCTGTTCGATTTTGCCCTAATCAAAATCTGGCTTTTATGGAAAAAGCAAGTGATTAATTTTACAGGAATTTTTTTTTAGTTGACTTGGTTTCATTGAATTGTATGGCATGATTCCTGAAAATGAAACGCCCCATTTGATTTAGAGGATGGACTGACTCAAACTGTTGTTGTTCTTTTATGTTTCAGGAGTGCAAAAAGCTTTTCCTTGTTTATCTGTCTGAAGGAATGCATATTGCAGTACCAGAAAATTTCAATTTGATAGCTGTGCCATTATGTGAGATATACAACAACAAAAGTGTAAGATGACAGCTTTGTTTTTACGTCAGGAGTCAAATGGGGTTGCAAATTTCAATCACTAACATGAAATCTTGTTTTGTCTGTTTATTTGTTTGTTTCTTCAGAAATATCAAGCAGTGATATCAGCAAGAGGTTCAAATGCGATATCAGCAATTCCGGAGCAGTTGTCCAGATTTCAGTTTGACTTGGTCAATAATTAGGAATTTGGTTAAGGTTTCCCATAAAATGAGGTTTGGGAGGTTAGGTATTCAAACGTGAGATCAACAATTAGGAATATACCAAGGCTTGGATGCCAATTGTTGATGAAAACCATGACAATTAACTGTAAAAATGTACCTCCCCTGCTTCCCCTCCCCCCCCCCCCCCCCCCCCAAAAAAAAAAGTTCTCTGCATGTCTTAGTTGAATTGGTATATTCATTTAGTATATGAAACATTGTAATATGGGAATAAAAAGGATTAACAGAGGTATCCATCCTTATAATTTCATTGAATTTGTAATCCAATCTTTATAGTTTTATTTTGTATAATTATATCCTAAAGTTTAAAATCAATTGTAATTACATTTCTGTAGTCAACTAATGCTAAAATTCAAATAATAAAATCTTACATGTTTATTAAATTTGCATATTGACGTTTTACTTGTACGAACCCATCACGTGTACATATCAAAATACACTTATAAATTTTTAGTTATCATAACAAAAATTTTACTAGTAAGTGCTATTTTAGTAGAAAGTGTATTTATCTTAATTGAATTTTATTTGTTAACACTCTAATGTTTAAAGTAATTATTACACTTCATCACCATCTTAACTAAAAATAATTTTACCTTCATATTTTAAAGTTAATTTTTAAACTCAATTACCAATTTTCAGCTTTGTTGTTATATCATGTATTTTCTTTTTGTCTTGAAAATAGTGTGATTTGATATGAGTTAGCATAAGAATTTTTTTATTCAAATTGTTTCCACAATTGAAGCATGCGTCCTCTCTCCATTATTTTCGCATAGTAGGAATAAATATATTTTGGGTGAGGTGGCACTTAATGATAAGTCTACATTTCATATTAAGTTTTATTTTATATTATAAATTTGAACTTTTTCATTGTGCATTAAATAAATTATCACTCTTAAATTTAAAATCCTAAATTTTTACTCTCATCATTAAAAAAAATATTTTTTTTGGTGAATTAGCAAAATTAATAAACATGTAAGGTTTCTTCGCGTCCAAATCCGACTTCAATGACTTGGTTGTGCTCGGTTCGCTTTATTCGAAACAAAGACTAAGAGTCTCCAAGAGATTAACTATAAGAGAGAGGGAAAAAAGGGAGAAAATGTTTTTGGTGAAAATTAAACTTAGGGGAGTTTTGATCATTAATTTTTTTGATATTAAAACCTTATTTTTTAATAGAATTTTTATTTTTTATAAGAATATTTCGAATAAAAACACTGTTAAATAGCATAATGTAGATATCTAGAAATTAGATGAAAGTTCTACTTAAGTTCAGTAAATTAGGGGACTCATTGTATTTTTCTTCAGATACCCCAAATTAGAATTTCCAATCAATGAATGGATAGATTTATTTTTGTGCTGATTGTTTTTTAAATAGAATTTCCAAATCAACGAGTAAGCCTTAAAGGATGAGCGAGGGGGGCCCATGTATGGTGTGGACCAGCATTTTTCCACCTTAGTATGCCACGTTCGCATTAAATTGTGCGCGTTTTATATTTTACAAGGTTGGTTATTTGTATTATTAAATTAATTTTAATATATTAAATTTTATATTTTTAATTTTAATTTGTTCATTTTAAAATTTAAAAAATAATTTAATAATAAAAATATTCAATTTCATAAGAAATTGAGAACTCATATTTTTACTCTAGATTATTTCATGTGTAATGCTATTTTATCATAATAAATATGTAATGGTTTCAATATTATTTTTGTCCAAAGAGCATGGAAAGTAACAGGGTTCTTTCTTAAAGTATTTTCATTAGTTCAAACATAGGGAGAAACAATCACTGCCACAATTTCAACCTATTTATTGAAGAAATAATAATAATAATAATAGTAATAATAATATATTAGATTATATTATATTAAACCCTCAAATAATGACGAATAAATGTAAAAATTTTAAGCACCGTATCTAATTACTAAAATATTTTCTCTTTTTATTGCGAATATTACCAAAGTATTCATCATCAATCGATAACAAATTACTGTAATAGCAAATAAAAAATTAAATTACTATAATAACAAAAGTAGCCCTTGTAACTGCCGGCAAAAGCCTCACAGCCCAGGAGGACATTCTAGTACTTTCACATTTCGTCGCGCTCCGTTTGCCGCTCGAAACATTGAACTATAAAAACAGGACACTACTCAGCTCTGCTCATCATCTTCATTCCTCAGAGAGAAAGAGAGAGAGAGAGAGAATGGAAGTTCAGGAGCCATCGGAAGTTCAGGTACCATTGCTGCACCTTTATCCTTTTTCAAGATTCGACATCAGCGAAAAAGGAGCCAAGGCTGACAAAGATAATTCTGCTGCGGATCGTTTAGCTCGCATGAGAGAAAAGTACGCATTTTAGTTTTATTCTTTCACTGGTGTGGCTGTAATAATCTCGTTTGGTTGCGAGAAATCAGTGGAAAAAGCTAGAAGAACACCTTTTTTTTCCTTCTCTTTTCGGATTCAGCTTTCCTATTAGGAATTGTCGACAATTGCTTAAACATCGTTGTATTAGGAGCCCTGTTCTGGATGAATTTACTGCAGTCAAAGCCATGTATTTGATGTTATCGTTGTGATTTGATGTTGTAGTTTTATGAAATTGAAATATTCTCCTTGCAATTTATGTTATTTTCTTTTCCTGATTTAACTGTGCCACTCTTGTTCGGTTGCTGAGAAAACCAGTGGAAAAATCATGAAGAAAACTTTTATTCTTCAGTTTTCCAATTAGGAATTATCGAGCACTGCTTTAACATGATTGTGTTAGAAGTGTTGTTCGGAATGAATTTACTGCGGCTAAACCATACATATGATGTTGTTTGGCTGCTGAGAAAATCAATGCACAAAGCAGATATTCTTGGCTATTTACTTTCCAATTGTAATTGTCAAGCACTGATTTAACCTTTCTTTGAATTCCTTGCCAAGAAGGAGAGTTGTATTCTGAACCTTTTTCAGTCATGCCATTGTTGTCTCTGCCTCCACGTCTAGTATTGATTATGTTCTTTCCCTCAAATGACCTAGAAACCTCTTGTTTGCTTGCTGAGAAAATTAATAATAATAATAAAAAATCTCGAGTTTTTTTTATTGTTTAGCCAATAAAGCTAAAAGAAAATAAAGAGGTTTGAAGTTACAAAATGCTTTCAAACTTCCTTCTCATATCAAACCACAAAGAGAATTGAAACTTATTTGGAGTATCGTTCCGCAGTCTAAGCATTGAACATCTATCAGCAACATGATTTCTCTCTTTATTATTATCTTACAGTAGCATGATCATTTATTTTTTGTTTAACATCACAGCTTCGCAAGAGATGGCATAAGGAATAGCGCTGAAGGAGTACTAGTGGTCAGTATTTATTACTATTACACGAATTAGTCCCTTTTATAATAAAATATATCCTCTGTTTATTGTCATATGCATGGAGTCAAGAGCTATTAGAATTTGTTTGAAATGATGAAATGACACCGTTAAAGTACAGGTGCAGAGAGAAAAACGTCCTCACCTTCTTCTTATGCAAAGCACAGGCACTGAAAACACCTATTACAAACTCCCAGGGGGCAGAATAAGGCGTGGAGAAGAAGGTAAAATGCGCTTCTTTCTGTGTCGTTCTCATGCATACTCAAATTCGGACATCTGAGAGTTTGCCTTATCTGATTTATTGGCCAATTATTCCAGTTATTGAAGGTCTCAAGAGGAAGTTGACCAGCATGCTGGCTTTACCTGGAGAGAAACCTGATTGGAAGGTTCATAACTTATTTTTTAAATGCATTTCTGGCATCCATGGTGCATTTACATTCATGTAGTCTCTCTTCAAATGCACATCTTTAGGAAACATTAAAATCTTGTACAGAACTTCATTGAGGGAATATGAGATCCAATATTCATCTTAGCAAATTCTGAAATATTTGACCAGTACAAGTACTGTGTAGCTTGCATTTTGACCCAGGAAGAGTTATTCTAATGAATGTTTCGATTTTGGGACAGATTGGTCAATGTATTGCCATCTGGTGGAAACCTGACTACGAGGGCAAGTTTTCTCCATATCTTCATTCCCTTATTCCAGAACCAAAGGTACATATTATTTGTAAAAGAAGTAGATAGCGTTACTAAACTTGTTTCATTAGAGGTTGACTGACATGAAAAGCTTATTTATGTCTCAGGAATGCAAAATGGTTTTTGTTGTTGACTTGCCTGAAGAAGGGATGAATATTGCGGTTCCAAAAAATTTCAATTTGGTGCCTACGCATTTTGCTGGTGTAGACGATAGCACTGAGGTAAGATGGCATCTTTACCAAATACCTGATATCGGGAGTCCAACGGGGTTGCAAGCACTAACACGAAATCCTGTTTTTCTCTTTTTTTTCCCCCAGATATATGGTGATGTGATATCGGCAATCCCGGCGCAGTTGTCCAGATTTCTGTTGCACTATCACAAAGATACAGAGTAGATGATATTGCAGATGGCATTATAGATATCCAAGTTTATTAGAGCATTGAAAAACCATGACAATGATACACTGCAGATGATATTATAGATATTCAATTGTATTAGAATATTGAAAAACCGTGACCATGATACAGAGTAGATGATATTGCTGATGTTACTATTGACGACAACATAATTGGATGCGTTCTATTTTCGCTAGTTCTTATTCTTCCAACAATATTCATAGTTCCCAATGTCTACCGGTCTTGTATTAGTTTTTCTCTGTATAAAATCTTAAACGGCTTATCAAAGGATCAGAATGAGAGCAAAAATATGTTTCAGGAATTTACCTTGACCGTATTGTTTGTGTCATGCTTGGGTTTCTCAAAACCAGGGAAGGTTATTGCTCTGTCAATATTTATGGAAAAGAAGCCAGATGAACAAATCAGAGGATCTTTCCAATGACCTGAATAGGATCATGAATTAAATTATTCTGGTTTTTGTTTTTATTTTGGTGTGAAGTCAATAGTTGTCATCTAAATGCATAAATAGCGGGGTCTTGTGGATGAAGAGCCAGAAATGATTATGACCCTTTGTCATTATCATTGGTATTAGCATTTGAATGGAGAGTAGTGCTGCTTCTACTGGCATTATCTCCTCTTTCCCTTCCATCGAGACTGCTAAAGATGGCATTGACAGGTCTTCGGCCATTTCTCAATTGAAGGAACAACCTTGGTTATCCCTCTAGACTTCAATTGACTGGTCTCGGAAGGAAAAACGGGATTTGTGGATATCACAATATCGTGTTGTCTGTTCCCTTTTTCTCCCATGTCTTCTAGAAGCCATATTTCTGTTCTATTGCCAATATACCCAAGTTCATTATTATCTTAATCACCACTTTGCACAAGTACATCCAGATTAGTAATTTTGAACCTGCGTCACTCTCCTAGCTTTAAAAGTGCTTTGCTTATTCTAATTAATATAATAAGAATAATATTTACTCAAACTTTGTAATTTTAGAATTAAAAATAAGTTTTGAATGGTATTTTCTCTCTAGAAAATTTTGATAGGTTAAAGTATCTCATGGGGCTACTAACTGCCTCCTCTGGTGCTTGTAATTTTAGGTTAAAGAAAGAAACCAGTTATTAACTTCCAAGAGAAGAAAAGTTGACAAGTATCTGTGAGTGGGTCTCAATTGTTGGTGACCGACAAGATTGTATCTATTTTTCTTCAAAAAATTTTCTTACTTTAAGAATAAAATAAAATGTTTCAAAAGGCATTTTACATTTCACTTTGTCTCCACGAAATATATCCTTGATGGATAAATCGTATAATTTAAAAAAACTCATGAAATCATAATTTTTTCTAATAATAAAGTGATAATTTACTTGATATATTAAATTTTAAATTTAAATTTAAACATAATATAAAAGTAAAATCGAGTATTAGCATCACATATTTTACTTACACACGTTACTTTCAAATTGCACTTAAATAATCATTTATGTTAAATTGAACTCAACTGTAAAAGAGATTAGTCTAACTAACATAGTTACATGTATTATTACTTTACCAACGCGAAAAAAAAAAAAAAAACACGCGCGCTTGCTTGCATGTATTATTACGGTGTAAGTGTGAGAGGGAATTTGTTAGTAGACTAGCATTTACTAAACACCAAAAGTCAATGCAAGAGATTTTAAAGAGAATTCAAGATGTTTTTACATATATTTTTATTTTTATATTCTTAAAAAAAAAATTTAAAATAAAAAATCAACATCAAGAGTAATTAATATCATAAATAAGAAAATATTTCATTTAATTAAAAAATTAACATTAAAGAAATTTTAAAAATAATTAAAAGTTATCTTTATTTTTTGTTTTTAAATTATACATTTAGAAAATAATTTTTAAAAATAAATTCTAAAAACAGACTCTTTTATTTTTTAAAAATAAAAAACTATTTTTAAAAATAAAAAACAAACATACTCTGGAATTTGGTTTCTGCCTATCTACGATTGGCCAGTGTATAGCGCCGTAGAATTTTCTTAGGATAAGAATTATTTCAGCCTTTTCAATCAAATTCCTCACATCTTTTGAGATGCTGATATTACTTGGAAAGCTCTATAACAAGTTGCATGGGCAGTGCTTAACGACGAAGGATGACGACGACAACGATGTATGTGAAGGCAACAAACGACGTACAAATGACCCAGCATTTTACAAACAAACCACGGTAATTGGTATACAAATTACAATAACTTATAATTTCACTTAGTAAACCCATTTTTTGACGTGAATTTTTTTTCATTTGGTTTTTATAAAATATTTTATATTAATTTAACAAATTTTATACATAAAGAATCACAATTGAGCAAATTAATCTTTTATGAATTCTAATAAAAGGATGCAATCAAATAAATTTATATATTATTGGAATAAAATTGATATAAAATATTTTATAAATATAAAATTAAATTTTACAAGAATAGAGAATAGAATTTACTCTTTTATTTTATATTAAAGTTATTACTTGTATAAAAATATGGCATAATTATATTTTACCCATGTATAATTTCATTAATTTTTATTAAGAGTGATAATTTGTGTTCACATGCAAGGTTTTTATTCCATAAAAAATTAGTAATAATTCAATTAGATTGAACTGAAACTCAAATCAAATAAAAATAATGTCATAATAAATTAATTTATTTATTAAATGTATTGGGATTGGTTAATTTGTCCACTTGTTTGATATTTTAAATAACAAATTTTATTTTATAAAATTGTTTATCAAATATTATTACTTATTATTTTTCATTAAGAGTATTTTTAATTATTAATTAAATATTTTATTTACTTTTTATTATCATTTTATTATAATTTAAATTTAATCTATCTATTATATTTGAGTAATTATAATTTAGTTATAGATTATTTCTCAAATAATATTTTTAAAATTTTAATATAAATTTTGAAATGTGTTGACATGTTAACCCATTAAATTTTATGTCAACCTTAATTCAATCCATTTATAATTTGTGTCTAGTGTGTCAATTCATTTACAACCTCAACTAGTATAAGTTTAACTTAAACCCATGCATTTTATGTTCACGTTGAATCATTGTATTGTATAAAAAACTACCACTCCTAATTTTTACTTTACCCATATATACTTTCTATTGTTAATATTTTTTCAATTTTTTATCCCATTTTTAATGAAAAAGCTTTATAATAAGTAAGTCAAATGGAATCAAGCATGATCATATATAGATAAAATATAATTTTGTTACATTTATATGAATTGATATTAAGAGTTCTTAATATGAATTAAAAAACATTATTTCTTTATTTGTTTTAATAAACTCCTTCACGGCCCTATATACGTATTGTGCAACATGAAAAAAAAATCAACTAAAACTCATGACATTTATAAATAATAGAATTAGTATATTGCAATGTTGATAATCTTATATAGAATATAGTAATATTATATAATTTTCAAATTTAAAATAAAGAAATAAAATTAATATATTTTTCCAGACGCCATAGAAAATTATGAACATTGATTTTACTTAAATATAAAAAAATTATACTTTACTTACATTTACTTTTGTCTTATCAATCACAATTTGGTGGATAAATTAATGAAAAACAATAACACATAAAAAAAACAAAATTTAGGAAAATAATCCAAAATTTTAAACAATAAATATTATTATTAAAATAAGAACAATTCTAATATACCCAAACTAGAACAGTCTAGGTATTGACACATAAGACATTTGTCTTTATATTTATCATTAGATTAAAATATTATTTAAACCTATAGCAAAAAAAGATAGATAGGAGAAGGAGTTAACTTCTAGAAAATAATGACATAACATTTTTTCTACTCTACCCATATATTTTAACTTATTTATATATTTAATAATGATTTAAAATAAAATTTTGTAATGGGCTCTCAATATTAGGCTAATATTATTTAATTTGTAGTGATTTATATAATAATTTATTGAGTCATAAAATATATTTAATAATCAATACATGTAATCTACCAATAAATTATCTATATTGAGTTAAAATTATAAAAAATAGACCATGCATATAATATATTGAAGAAAAAATTTTATAACAAAATTTTTTATCCATAAATATATTTATAATTTTGACACTTAGATTATTTATTCAAAAATGTATTGCACTTAAAATAAACATTTGATTTATATAAATGAGTATTTATGTTGAATGTATATAACCAATACATTTTTACTCATGAAAGTATATAAACGAATATTTGTGCACAAATTATATATCATTGAATGTATATAACTAATACACTTTTACTTATGAATGTATATAAATGAGTATTTGCATATAAACTATTTATTTATGAATATATATAACCAATACATTTTTATCTACATATTTTTATTCATATTTGTAAAGAAAAATATTTTCTAAACAATAAAACACCAAAAATAATTTTAAAAAGGATTTATCCATTTTTTAAAATTTATTCTTAAAGAGAATTAGCTAATAATTTAATTATTTTAAAATATTTCAATCATATACCCAAAATATTGCTTCAAAAATTAAATTTAATATATATATTATGAAAATCCTAACTTTCAATATAAAATCCTTAAATTTAAATTGAAATAATTCAAATATTTTTAATTTTTAAATTTAGATGCAAAGTATTTGGAAGTTGATCAAGTTTGGTTAAGAGAAATTTAGTTTTCATTTTTTTTAAATTTATTTTGAAATTTTAGTTTTTGTTTTGAAAGTTTTCATATATATGTAAAATAAAGTTTAGCCCAAATCTTTAATTCTATATATGAAAACAATATTTTGACATAACTTATTTTTATAAACTCATAAGTTTATTAAAAAATTTTGAGATAAAAATAAAATTAGAATAAATTTAAATTTCAAATTGCAAGATTTACAAATAAGTTAATTACATGAAAACTTCTTTTATATATAAATAAGTATCATTTATTTATTAATTTTTAAGTAAAGATATCGTTACCTAAACTTTTACTTTGGTTATGGGAGAATTATCTCTAATGTAATAATTTATTGTTATATTATTATATAATTTATCCAATTTGAATGAAAAATAAATTTAATTATGCATTAATATATTACTATATTAATTGGTTTACTATAATTTCTTATTTTTTTTTAAAAAAAAAGGCATCAGCACCTTCGAAATAGCTACCTCCTTCCTCCGTTTCCTGGAATTTCATCTTTGTCTTTCACAACCTCCCCCCACGGACGATGCGACACAGCTCAACACAGAAAAGAAATAACACCCTCGCAAAACTTCTAAAATTATATTTTAATAAATGAACATTTTTTGACTACTTCAAATTAAAATAGTGTGCATATAATTATTACAATTTTATAAAAAATTCCTGTATTTATTATTTTATTTTACATAGAATTTATAATATTTTTATAAAATTTTACAACAACTTTTAAAATTTTCATTCTATAACCACTACTATTTTATGTTATTACAAAATCTTATAAAAAAATTAAAAATTTATATGAATAATTGTACTCCTGTAACTTATGTCAATGTGAAAAAATGACACACTTTATATAAAATATTTTAAATTTTATGAGAAAATTTTAAAAAATTTACAATAATGTATATGCATACTAACTTAATTTGAGATAATATGGAAGAATTCCCTTTTATTATAAGGTCATTTTTTTAACACTCCTTTAAAATAAAAAATATCAATATGATCTTTGTAACTTTTTAGATAACGTTTATTATTTTTATAAGATTTTGTAACTTTTTTTTTATAAAGTTTGCAATTGTTATTGTTCATGTTACAAGATTTATTAAAAAATCACATGATCATATAAAAAAATTAAAATATTTATGTGAAAAGAAGTGAAATTTATGAAAAAATTCCACAAACTTTACAAGAGATTGTACACATACTTAATTTAGTACCCAAGAATTATTCGTTAATGTTATATAATTATATAAAAAGTTATATTAATTATTTAATCTAGAAAACTTATTTCAAAATATTAAGTCAAAATTTACCCAATTATTGTGGTGGAATTCTTGTATATCTCGATTTTAACATCGGTCCATAATTTCAGTTATTAAAGAGAAATTAATAGCTAATTTTGCTGGCTTTATTTATAGCGGATCTGAATTGGGGCAAGTCCTGTGGTCAAATAGCTATACTTATTAGTGGAAAGAAGTTTGTCAAACTCAAATTAATATCTTCTCGATATATGATTCTGCAGCCCTCCTCATTTAATTTGTATCTAGGGATGGCAAAAAAAAAGGATCTTGGATTTTACCCCACGAATTTTGCCTAATAGGGCACAAATTTGATATCAATTTTTATCTTGCAGGACAAGGTGTAAGGCAAATTTTTGCCTCAAAATAATTACATGGCGCAAGATAATATTGTCCCGCAATGCATTGCCTTATCCCGAATTAATAAATTATTTTTTATTTTTTATATTATACTTAAGTATATATTATTATAAATATATTATAGTAATTTTATAATTAAAAAATACTTACATTAATTATTTTTAACTAATATTTATCTTAATTATTTTTTTTAAAATTTAAGATCAATTAAATAATTTATATGTAATTTTAGATCAATATTATTATATTAAATTGAATATTAAATGTTAATTAAGTGTAGATTTAAAATTTATAAGTTTAAATATTTTTAAAATTTTTTAATTTTTTTGAATAAATTTAATATTAATTAAATAATTTATGTATAATTTTATATCAATGTTATTACATTAAGTTGAATATTAAATATTACTTATATATATATTTACAATTTATAAATTTTAATAGTTTTTTAATTTTTTAAATTATATTTTAATTTTTTTGAATTTTTTCTACAAATTACCGGTACCCCACGAATGAGGCACCAACTTGTCCTACAATTGAGGACAGGTGGGGACGGGGTAGAGTTCCGCAACTAGGGGACGGGGCAGTATATTGCCGATTTGTAACTGCCCTGTTGTATCATATACACTTAGTTCCTTTCTCTGTTCTTTTCACTTAATCCAAGTTTCTCTTATTCTCTACTCATCCGGTGCTGGGTCTTGTAGCAAATGGAAAAGAGGTTAACGGTGTAGAGTCCATAAAAAAATGATCCTGCTGAACAAGAAATCACTGCATTTGGTTTTGTTCTGTCGCTTGGCCTTTTAGCATAATGTTATTTTTCATGATTTTTCAATTTTCTTGTGATGTCTGAGTATTAATAGAGTAGAACAGATTTGCAATCAAAGACAAGATATTAAGAGTTGTTGTCAAAGTTCCTCGTACTGTTGTCAAGTCTGAAAATTTCAACCGGACTGCAATCTGCTGCTTAGGCATGAGAATAAGATTGGACGCGGGACATTAACTGTGTATGCTTATTGCTTGCTTAATGATTAACTTTATAGAATTTTTCATGTATATGTTAAAGCTTGAACAGCTGGTACTTTCAAAGACATCCGTCAGAGTGAAATTAAAAGTCAGTTGTCTGAGTTTTTGAATATGTTGCCTGGTCTGGAGATTTCAGCCTCACCTTATGCCATAGAACAATAAAAGGTGCATGCAAGAGCTGTTATAAGTGATGTGGATTAAATTGCTCTGATATTGGTCACTGGATTTCCATGTTCTAATCAGCACAAATATACGATTAAAATGCTTTTCATTTTTGGGTAATGAGTGAACCAATCCCATCGGAAATTAGTAGCCGAAACAGATCATATACTGCAACCTCTTCCAGCTAGTTGTAGACAGAGATCAGTTTTTATCATCAATAACTTTTTCCCTGACTACTGTGTTCAATTAGTGATACCCAGATTGGAATATTTGAATGTAGTAGGAGAATTGAACATAGTATGGTAGTTTCGATTTACCAAGATTTAGAGGAAAATGAATCATTGAGTTTTGATCAATCTGTATACAAATATATGGATCTGCATAATTACATATTGTCCTTGAAGTATTGTGGCTCTTTCGTCTGTCCATACTTTCTGTTGTTGTTACACTGAGGTCCATTTTCTCTATGATGCCACACATAGGTTGTTCCTTTAGTTACCACCCTGCTTCTCTGGGTATGTCTGTAGGTATCATTTTACCTCCTGAGATTGTATTCCTCTTAGCTGCATGAAGATGCAAAATATCTTTGCCAGTGTATCTTGCAGAATGAGGTTGTCATATCTATTCCCACAAAAATTAACACAATTGTGTTTCTTCTCTTAAATTTTTTGGCAATTAGATACTAATCCGAAATGGCTACCTTCTTGTTCGTTGCGCAATCCATTCGCTTCATGGAATTACTCAGTGAAACTGTAATCATTCTAAGGCTGATGCATCAATTAAAAGCACAGCCGAGGAAGGCAAGTGATGCAGACGAGTGTCTGAAGGTATATATTTTTGGCAGGATGGCTGTATAATTGGATTGCTTTATTGTTTTCTAATATAGAAGAATTAACATGCTAGTTGCAAATCATGCCCCTTTACCTATTATCTACAATTCCCTTTGCCTTTTAATTTTTGCGGGCTACCTAGGAAAATGCTACTTTCTATATTTATGTTCCTCCTCTCCTTATTTTACTCATCTTCATTGCATCCAATGGAGTTTGCATTGCTCAAACCAGTCATAAACTTAATGCTTGATTGGCTCCCATGCGTCTTCCAATGCCTAAGTTATCATCTTCTTGATATTCTCATGCTTATGTTTGCTCCAACAATTTGTCAACAATTTATCAAATGAGGTTTGAATTGTTTAGAATAATGTATTTCAAAACTCTATCTGGTTTTTGGTTGGGGATATGCTCAATTACTGGTTGATTTAAAGCGTTGGAAATGCCTGAAGAACCTATGCTTTGCTTGATGACTTATGCTTCCTTTCTGAATCTGGAATTGCAGTGAAGGCTGCCTACGGAGGGATCGTGTGGATAGTGGGAGGCTGACAAGATTCTTGAGTGGACAGCGAAAACATAATTGTGAACAATCTAACGACTCTAATCCTAGTATTTGAGTATATTCTGAAAACCATTGAGAAGGGAAATCCTTGTCTTCGTCATCAGCTGGTTGTTTCTTTACAATCAACTCTTCAACTGTGCGTTTTTTAATTGGGTTTTGTTTCTGCTGTACAGAGTTGAATTTGTTTTGGTATGATAGATTAAGTGCTTGTTTTGAAGGTGAGGACTTAATATATCATTATCACTTATAAGAATAGTTATGTCCGTACACGTGGTATGATGGTGAAGCACCGTGCTGGCACAAAAATGGTGCACAAGATTGCGCGGGGTCAGATGCCATTTGTCACGCGGTCACATTCAATTAGTTGTTGGTTATCTCTGTTCATTATAAATATTTTAGACGTCGTTTTGTTCAATTAGGAAAAGATTGAAGAATCAATAAAGAAAAAGAGAATATATATTCCATAATCATTCATTTTATTTAAAGGAAATCATGTTTTTTATAGTTATTATTGCATTATTATAATTATTATTCTATTATTTATTATTATTTTATTAATATTATATTATCATTATTGTTAATATTTTAAAATTTATTATTAATTATTTTAATTATTATTTATTTTTTATAAATATTATTTTATTAACATTTATTATCATTTTATTAATATTATTATTTTTTAATTTTACTTTTATTATTGTTAGATACTTATTATTATTTATTCATTTTACTTTTTATTACCATTATTATTTAATAATTATTTTCATTTTTATTATTATTTTATAATTTATTATTATTATTATTATCTATACTAATATAAAGAAGGGATTGAGAAAGGATGGACTCCATTTTTCTATCTCCTTAATAATCCATATTTACATGTTCTACGTTTTAAGAAAACGAAGGATACTTTTATATTTTAATTCACTTATTACATTTCAAAATTTTAATAAAATTTTTAAAAATCACTACTAACTTATTTCTCTCTCTTTCCTATGTTTTCAATTCTATCATTTAAAATCACTTCGTTTTCTCTCTCATGCAGCCATCTTCATATCTCTTTCCCATATGGTCTAATTTTAATTTTCATTTTTTTCACAAATTTTTAATTCATATATTACATACTTAAAAAATACTATGCAGAATTTCAATCACTTTAATTAATGGTTAAAAAAATAGTTCAATCCTTTTTGAAGCTTAGGCCCCATTTAAAGAAAAAAAATACTTCAATTATCTTTTACATTTAAAATTATCCAAATAAATATAAATTTTGTATTAATTAATATTTAAAAATATCAATTAATAAAAAATTAAAATTTAAAACTACATAAGCACTACCAAGCATATTATACTTTTTATTTACTAATTTAAAACTATCCAAACTCTACGAAATACATTTTATTTTTAATTTTTTAGATAAAAAGAAATACCTTTAAACACGTGCAAAAGCACATGCAAAGAGGCTGCTAATCAATATATCTATATAAATTACTTTTTTATGTCACAAGGGGATTACTGGGTTTTTTACTCCACGTTTTTTCCTCGAAAAATTAAATATAAATCACATATATTTGACAAGTAAAAAGATGATATGATAAATTTTACTTACTTTAAATAAATAACCACCTACTAAATGAAAAGTAATAGATAGTTATTCTATTTAAATTTATAAATTACAATTTTATATATTACTATTAAAATAATAATTGAATTGATGATAAAAAAATCCCTTAAATGGTAATGGAAAATAAATAAAATTAATATAATCTTTAGAAAATTGAATTTAACTGAATGTATTGCTTTGAACTTATCTCGTAATTCTAAAAATAGAATTAATTAACCTTTATGGAATTAAATTGTTTAAATACTGTATTGTTTAAATTTATTTGCATTTATTGTCATAATTTTTTTGATAAATGATAAATATAATACAAATATGAAGGGTTCTTAATTTTTCCAACACTGTGTGCAAAATAATACTTAATAACATGTGTTTAAAGATATTTTCTCATTTGAAAAAATTGTTTACTTTAACTAAAATTATGTGTTTTCCAATTAATTATAATGAAGGTGTGTAGGATTAAAAAAATTAAACTGTATTAATTGTATTATAAATTAATCATATCTTCACATTTAAATATAATTTAAAATAATTTTAAATTAAAATCATAATTATGTGCATTTAAATTATAATCACAACTTTTAGACTAAAAAATTTTATAAATATGGTTTCCTACAATACAATTTAATAAAAATGAAAATGTATTTGCAATATTTATAAATCACATTTATGAAAATTAAAGTTAAAGACAAACTATAATATTAAGTATTTTTATAATAAAAAAAAGCTGATAAATGACATGCAAAACAAAAGAGAGAAAGAGAAATATAGTGAAAAAAATTGTAAAAAATTATGATCTTTAGAAAGAAATATAAAGTAAATATATTAAATGTAGTTTGAATGCAATAACAAATGATAAATTTATATAAAAAAAGTATTTTAAAATTGAGGTAAGAAAAACCTCTAAGCGCATGTAAAGAGGCTGGTTATTATTAAAGAAGATGAACTCAAAAGTCAAAATAAAGGGAACAAATTCCTTAAAAAATTTGGGGTAATTATTATTCTCTCAGTTAAAATAATTTTATTAAGAAAAAATAGAAAAATAAAATAAATTTATTTTTAACTAAATACATATAAAGGAAAAGAAATCTCATTATTCTTTTCTTTTCTTTTTTTGGTTACTCCAACCCAAAATGCGTAAGCAGATAGAAATCCTCGTCTATTTGCTCTATTTCTATAAGAATATGGTATTAAGGCCCAATATACAATATTTGGCACTCCACAACAAAATGGGATTGTAAAGAGGCGTAACCGTACTCTAATGGACATGGTCAGAAGCATGATTAGCCATTCCTCATTGCTAGAATTCTTTTGGAGTGAAGCCTTAAAGACTACAATCTATATTCTGAATCAAGTACCTAGTAAGTTAATGTCAAAGACTCCATATGAACTTTTTACTAGAAAGAAGCCCAGTTTAAAATATTTTCGAGTATGAGGTTGCAAGGTAGAAGTGAAATCATATAATCCCCAATTGAAAAAATTAGATTCCAGAACAATTAATGGATTATTCATTGGGTATTGTACTGGATCCAAATATTATAGATTTTATTATCTTACACTACCAAAATCATTGAGTCTAATCGAGCATTTTATTTTGAAGATAACTTAGATAGTGAGTTCAAAATCTAGAATTATCAATCTGCATGATGAAAATACCATTTTGCCTATGACTATCTAGAAATTCAAATCACATAGATGAAGAACCTCATGTTGGAGAGCTTGATCAGCCAACCATTGAATTAAGGCGATCTCAAAGGATTTACAAGCTTATAATACCGAATGACTATATCATGTACTAGCAGGAATTTGAATCAGACAATATCATCTACACTATACGCACCAAATTGAAACTTTTTGGAACAACAATATTCATCCCTTCTTCAAGCAAGCCAACAACAAAAACCATTTTGCATTCCTGAAACATAAATAAGCTTTTCATGTCAGTCAACCTCTAATGAAAAAGTTTAGTAACACTATCTACTTCTTTTACAAATAATATTTACCTTTGGCTCTGGAATAAGGGAATGAAGATATGGAGAAAACTTGCCCTCATAGTTAGGTTTCCACCAGATGGCAATACATTGACCAATCTGTGCCAAAATGAAATCATTAATTAGAATAGCTCTTCTTGGGTCAACATGCAAGCTACAAAGTACTTGTACTGGTCAAATATTTCAGAATTTCCTAAGATGAATATTGGATCTCATATTCCCTCCATGAATATCTGTACAAGATTTTAATGTTTCCTAAAGATGTGCATTTGAAGAGAGACTACATGAATTTAAATGCATCATGGATGCCAGAAATGCATTTAAAAATAAGTTATGAACCTTCCAATCAGGTTTCTCTCCAGGTAAAGCCACTATGCTGGTCAACTTCCTCTTGAGACCTTCAATAACTGGAATAATCGGCCAATAAATCAGGTAAAGCGAACTCTTAGATACCTATCCGAATTTGAGTATGCATGAGAACGACACAGAGAGGTGCATTTTACCTTCTTCTCCACGCTTTATTCTGCCCCTGGGAGTTTGAAATAGGTGTTTTCAGTGCCTTTGCTTTGCATGAGAAGAAGGTGAGGACGTTTTTCTCTCTGCACCTGTATTTTAACGGTATCATTTCAAACAAATTCTAATAGCCCTTGGCTCCATGCATATGATAATAAACAGAGGATTTATTTTGTTATAAAAAAGATTAATTCGTGTAATAGTAATAAATAATGACCACTAGTACTCCTTCAGCCCTATTCCTTATGCCATCTCTTGCGAAGCTGTGAAGTTAAAATAAAAAAATAAAAAAAAAAGTATGATCATGCTACTGTAAGATGATAATAAAGAGAGAAATCATGTTGCTGATAGATGTTCAATGCTTAGACTGCGGAATGATACTCCAAATAAGTTTCAATTCTCTTTGTTGTTTGATATGAGAAGGAAGTTTCAAAGCATTTTGTAACTTCAAGCCTCTTTATTTTCTTTTGGTTGTATTGGCTAAACAATAAAAATTAGTTAAAGCAGTTGTAGAGGATTCCAAATTTGGGAGGGAGAAGAAAAAAAACACAAGATTTTTTTTTATTATTATTATTAATTTTCTCAGCAAGCAAACAAGAAGTTTCTAGGTCATTTGAGGGAAAGAACATAATCAATACTAGACGTGGAGGCAGAGACATCAATGGCATGACTGAAAAGGGTTCAGAATACAACTCTACTTGCCAAGGAATGCAAAGAAAGGTTAAATCAGTGCCTGACAATTACAAATGGAAAGTAAATAGCCAAGAATATCTGCTTTGTGCATTGATTTTCTCAGCAACCAAACAACATCATATGTATGGTTTAGCCGCAGTAAATTCATTCCGAACAACACTTCTAACACAACCATGTTAAAGCAGTGCTCGATAATTCCTAATTCGAAAACTGAAGAAGAAAAGCTTTCGTCATGATTTTTCCACAGGTTTTCTCAGCAACCAAACAAGAGTGGCACAGTTAAATCAGGAAAAGAAAATAATTGCCGGGCGAATATTTCAATTTCATAAAACTACAACATGAAATCACAACGATAACATCAAATACATGGCTTTGACTGCAGTAAATTCATCCAGAACAGCGCTCCTAATATAAAGATGTTTAAGCAATTGTCGACAATTCCTAATAGGAAAACTGAATCTGAAAAGAGGGGAAAAATAAAAAAAAAGGTGTTCTTCTAGCTTTTTCCGCTGATTTCTTAGCAACCAAACAAGATTATTACAGCGATATCAGTAAAGAATAAAACTAAAATGCGTACTTTTCTCTCATGCGAGCTAAACGATCAGCAGCAGAATTATCTTTGCCACCCTTGGCTCCTTTTTCACTGATGTGGAATCTTGAAAAGGGATAAAGGTGCAGCAATGGTGCCTGAACATCCGAAGTTGCCTGAACTTCCGATGGCTGCTGAACTTCCATTCTCTCTCTCTCTCTTTCTCTGAGGAATGAAGATGATGAGCAGAGCTGAGTAATGTCCTGTTATTACAGTTCAATGTTTCGAGCGGCAAACGGGGCACGATGAAATATGAAAGTACTAGAATGTCCTCCTGGGTTTGTAAGGCTTTTGCAGGCACTTACATGGGCTGCTTCTGTTATTACAGTAATTTAATTTTTTATTTGTGATTACAGTAATTTGTTATCGATTGATGATGAATACTTTGCTAATATACACAATAAAAAGAGAGAATATTTTAGTAATTAGATAGAGTGTTTAAAATTTTTACATTTGTTCGTCATTATTTGAGGGTTTAATATACTATTATTATTATTATTATTATTATTATTATTATTATTATTATTATAAATAGGTTGAAGTTGTGGCTGTGATTGGTCTCCCTATATTTGAACTAATGACAATACTTTAAGAAAGAACTCTGTTACTTTCCATGCTATTTGTTCAAAAATAATATTGAAACCATTGCATGTTTATTACGATAAAATAGCATTACATATGATATAGTTTAGGGTAAAAACATGAGTTCTCAGTTTCTTATGAAATTGAATATTTTTATTATTAAATTATTTTTAAATTTTAAAATAAATAAATTATTAAAAATATAAATTTGAATGTATTAAAATAATTTAATAATACAAATAACCAACCTTCTAAAATATAAAACTCGCCCACAACTTAATGCTAACGTGGCATGCTAAGGTGGAAAAATGCTGGTCTCCTTAAAAAGGCTTACTCGGTGATTTGGAAATTCTATTTAAAAAACAATCAGCACAAAAATAAATCTATCCATTCATTGATTGGAAATTCTATTTTGGTGTATCTGAAGAAAAATACAACGAGCCTCTAATTCACTGTGCTTAAGTAGAACTTTCATCTAATTTCTAAATATCTACATCCTTCTATTTAACAGTGTTTTGTTCGAAATATTCTTCTAAAAAACAAAAATTCTATAAAAAAAATAAGGTTTTAATATAAAAAAATTAATGATAAAAACTCCCCTAAATTTAATTTTCACCAAAAACATTTTCTCGTTTTTTCCCCTCTCTCCTATAGCTAATCCCTTGGAGCCTCTCAGTCTTTGTTTTGACTACAGCAAACCGAGCACAACCAATTCATTGAAGTCGGATTTGGACGCGAAGAAACCTTACATGTTTATTGCTTCTGCTAATTCACCAAAAAATACATTTTTTTAATGATGAAAGTAATAATTTAGGATTTAAAGTTTAAGAGTGATAATTTATTTAATGCATAATGAAAAAGTTCAAATTTATAATATAAAATAAAATTTAATATGAAATGTAGACGGTGATGATTATGGAGAGAGGACGCCATGCTTCAACTGTGGAAACAATTTGAATAAAAAAAATTCTTATGCTAACTCGTTTCAAATCACACTATTCTCAAGACAAAAGGAAAATACATGATATAACAACAAAGCTGAAAAATGGTAATTGAGTCTAAAAATTAACTTTAAAATATGAAGGGAAAATTTTTTTAGTTAAGACGGTGATGAAGTGTAATAATTACCCTAAGAATTAGAGTATTAACAAGTAAAGTTCAATGAAGATAAATACACTTTCTACTAAATTAGCACTTAGTAATAAAATTTTTGTTATGATAATTAAAAATTTATTAGTGTATTTTGATATGTACACATGATGGATTCGTACAAGTAACATGCCAACATGCAAATTTAACAAACATGTAAAATTTTATTATTTGAATTTTAACATTAGTTGACTACAGGAATGTAATTACAATTGATTTTAAACTTTAGGATATAATTTTACAAAATAAAACTATAAAGATTGGATTACAAATTCAATGAAATTATAAGGATGAATACCTCTGTTAATCCCTTTTATTCCCATATTACAATGTTTCATATACTAAATGAATACACCAATTCAACTAAGACATGCAGAGAATTGTCATGGTTTTCATCAACAATTGGCATCCAAGCCTTGTTATATTCCTAATTGTTGATCTCATGTTTGAATAGCTAACCTCACAAACCTCATTTTATGGGAAACCTTATTAACCAAATTCCTAATTATTGACCAAGTCAAACTGAAGTCTGGACAACTGCTCCGGAATTGCTGATATCACTGCTTGATATTTCTGAAGAAACAAACGAATAAACAGAAAAAAACAAGATTTCATGTTAGTGATTGAAATTTGCAACTCCATTTGCCTCCTGACGTTAAGACAAAGATGTCATCTTACAATTTTGTTGCTGTATATCTCACATAAAGGCACAGCTATCAAATTGAAATTTTCTGGTACTGTCCTTCAGACAGATAAACAATGAAAAGCTTTTTGCACTCCTGAAACATAAAAGAACAATAGTTTGAATCAGTCCGTCCTATGATTTATTATTTCTTCCTCAAAATCAAATGGGGCGCTTCATTTTCAGGAATCATGCCATACAATTCAATGAAACCAAGTCAACTAAAAAAAATTCTTGTAAAATTAATCACTTTCTTTTTCCATAAAAGCCACTGCTTTTGATAAGGGCAAAATCGAACGGGTGAAAAAAATCACAATTTGTCAAAAAATATAGAAACACACAAGCAAACACCAAAGATAAGCTTCATTCCACTTGATAACTCAATCACGAGAGCAATGTCTAGTAAAATTATATTCATCTCTTCTTTCGCAAATAGCAATGTACCTTAGGTTTTGTGATATCAAGAGCACAAATAGGGTAAAGCTTGTGGTCAAAGTGTGGCCTCCACCACACGGCAACACACTCACCAATCTGCCATGAAGTGAAACCGTTGTTAAGCTCTGCTGTGGTTCAAATGCAACTACTCTCTACCAATACTTATCAAATTTTTTTAATTTGAAAAGATGAAAAATGGGTCCCATACTACCTACTTGAAATTCCGTGGTTGATTATTACCCTTTGTGCACATGAATTAAGAGCACAGTATTGGTCCAGAAACGCAGTTAAAAAAAGAGAGCCAGAGAAGTGAATTGCAAAGATCAGAAAGAATTGGGTATTTTGCAATTACAGGTTTTTATTAGAACTTCTATAATTCTATATGCATATTGCTTGGCTCATCAATTTGGCACTCTTTTCTAGCCGCCAACTATGTGTTTTAACCATTTACAGATAAGTTATAGACCTGCCAATCAGTTGATGCATTTGTGAATCATCAACCAGTTTGCTTGTCAATTTCCTCTTGAGACCTTCAATTTCTGGGAAAATTGTACAATCCACAACAGGTAGTTAAATGTGTCCATATGTCAGTGTATGTGTGTGTGTGTGTGTGAGAGAGAGAGAGAGAGATTGACAGAGATATAAAATTTACCATTTTCTTCAGGCTTTAGGCGGCCCCCTGGGAGTTGTTATAGTTTCCCATTTGCATAAGAAGAATGGAGGGATGCCTATCTTTATGCACCTGGATTTTAAAAACATCTTCTTAAAGCATGTGACTTCATTCATATGAAAGATAAGATACTTTAGTGGCCAAAATAGTAGTCATTTCTTATATTACACAACAAAGTAAGTACTAAATTAAACATATACCAAAAAAACGTAGAGGACTAGAGTACAATCTGAAAGAGGAGAATGTCAGCCAAAGCAGGAATTGAAAGCACAATAACTAACATATCGAGGAGCACAATGTGGGGCCGAACAAAATTCTGCATTATCCTTGTATATATCATATCAAGTGATAATTGAACCAAGGAATATTTCAGTTTCCCTTTTCTTGAAAACCTGAATTCATTGGATACACTAAAGACAATCATTTTGCTCGTAGATGTTCTTCACTTCTCAAGTATACAAAAGAAAATAAAAGGGCTAGTAGTTCTTCACTGCAAATAGTCATCAAATGTCAAAACTAAGATTAATTCACGTAATGAACATAAAGCGAGCCAGATTGATTTGTGCAATAATAGCAAAAACTGATCAGCAGTATTCCTTCCACGCTAGTCTTCATTCCTTCTCTGTTATAGCTGCAAGATTAAGTGAAAACAATGAAGACCGTCTAGCTATAGTAAGAAGATAACAAAAGGACAAAAAGGAAAATCATGAAATCCAATCCATATTAACTGCTAAATGTCTTCCCAACTAAGATTTAAACCTCTTTGTTGCTTATAAATGCTTTTTCTTATTTCAAGCCTCTTTATTTTTTGTGTGATAATCCAGCTAGACACTTCAAATATATTTGGGGAGCAGTCTCAGCTGTGGAAATTGTACCCAAGACCTTTGGTTCCTAAATAGAGTCAGCGTACAAGCTGAGATGCCCCATGATCCCTAAAACACGAATGAATATAAGAAAAGAGAAAAAGCTTGTCATTCAACCAACAAATATAACATCTGATTTTCAACCAACTGATTTTGACATCAACATCCTAATTTAACAAAATGCTTTTTCTTTTCGCGCAGATTGGTTTCTTTTATTTAACTAATTAAGGTGTTTTAGTCCCACAAAAAGCCAACCAAAAATGTGAATTTCTATGTCCCCAAACAAGATGGTCATAGCCAATTCAAGAACTGCTTTAACTTGTTTGTAAGCCATAGAGAAAATTCCAAACGAGATGTTCATAACCAATTGAATGAAAGAACACAGCAAATACTAGACATATTCGCTGAGACATCAATGACAAGAAAAATGATTTGATTCAGCGCCCGATATCTCCTACAAACGTCTAAGCCTCTGAACATGAAACTCAAACCCAAACATGAAACTGCCGTTCTGGGCCAAGAACAAAATGACGATAAAGCGATTCTGGAAATTTCCAATTTGAAAAACAGTGGCAAAAACAAAAAGAAGTTTTCCTTTTTTCTTTTTGTCTTTTCCCATTGGTTTTCTCAGCAACCAAACAAGAGGGCGACAGCTATACAAGAGAAAAAAAATATGAAAAAAAAAAGTACTTTTCTTGCATGCGAGCGAAACGATCAGCAACAGACTTGTCTTTATCCAACTTCGGGCCTTTGGTAGTAAAATGAAATTTCAAGGAGTGGAAAAGAGGGAATCTTTTCGCTACTGGGAACGCCATTTTCTTCTGAGAATGAAGAATGGAGAAGGGGGTATCAGTGTAAGCGGCGTTCTATATTCTGCTGTTTCCTGTTTGGTTCTGTGCAAGTTTCGAGCGCCAAGGGGAGCACGGGAAGTACAAATAATAAGAATAAAATTATATTTTAATTCTCATAAAATTAAATTTATAGTAATTTCATTCTTTATCATAAATTTATATCAATTTGTATTCTATAAAATTAATTCTACTTCAAATTTTAATCTTTTCGTATATAAAATAAAAATAATAAATTATTATATAAAAAATTAAAATTTGATATATAATTAACTTAAAAATATTAAATTAATATAAATTTTTAATAAATGACGAAATTAATACAAAGTTAAGTTTAGGAAAATCAAAATAAAATTTTAGTCAAATACTAAAAACGCTCTCGTTTGGTCCTTTTTTTTATTCGACTAAATCCTTTTTTTAAAATGACTAAATCCCCATATTGTATGTGTCTTAGCTAAGAAAATTTTGTTTTTTTTTTCCGTTTTTTGACTAATGATATGCCTTAAAAGTCCCAAAATATTATTTCCTACAATTTGCAATTAATTAGTCTTCATATGAAAATTACATTCCTTCTTTATCTTAAATTTGTCACGCTTTGAAGAATGTTATTTATGTAGATTAAATTTAAACACAACTTCTTATATCCTTAAGAAAAATAACAGTAAAAGGAAAAAAATTACTTTAAACTTTTCAAATTTCACTAAAAAACACATGACCTGCTTAAATTTTAAAAATTTATGAATTACACCCTTGAACAAAAAAAAAATAGTTACACATTCTCTCTTAAATTGTGGAGACACTATGAAAACATTGTTTATTAGTTTCAACTTTAAACTAATAAATGTATTATATATATTTGGCCAAAAAACTTTCTAACCTATTTTTAGGCACAGATTTTAAATTAAATATCTTATTTTTATCATAAAAATATGGATTTTATAATTTATATTGGATAAATTACATACTTTCCATAAAATTCAACATAACACACACTATTTTAGAAACATAAATTCACATCTTTTTCAAAAGAAGGTGAGATAAGTATATTTTAAAAATGAAAATGGAGAAATGTGTGTGTATATAAAAAGGAAAGTTAAAATATATTTCTAAAAATAAAAGAAATGTGAGCATAATTTATTCATTTAAATTTAGAAAGTAATCATAAGCAAATGCCGTTACTTGTTTTGCACTAGCCTTGTAGAAGAAGAAACAAGATCTTATGCCACGTGTTACCAGTTTAAGATTGAACCAAATGTTAGTTTAGGGTTTATTTAGAGCATAGTATAAGAGAAGGTTGATAGCATAAGTATATATTATTCTACCTTAGCATGATGTTTGGTGTATTAATGAGGTGGGTAATATAATTCAATCAAGCCATTTTATCCTAACAATGTAAAACAAAATTATTATCTCCCATCAGACAAGAAATGAATTAATAGGATATGAGTAAAAAAAAATTCTTATTCTTTCTCTTCATTTTGAATGATGACATAGCAAAACAAAATGAGAAGTTATCAATAAATGGTAAATTATGAGGTAGTTAACCACTATCTACTTTTATACATTATTATTTATCACTGTTCACCACCACCCTTCGCGATTGATTACCAATTATTCTCATTGGTCACCACTCATATTTGACCATCACTTGTCATTACCTACCATCGTGGCCAAACACCCACCGTGCCACCTTTTAGCCATCATATGTCACTACCATCTATCTATCATTGGCTATCACTTATTGCCACCTTTGACTGTTAACCACAACTTAGAGTTACACCCTTTGCTTTTGTCCATTAGCTGCCACTACCTTTCATCATTATCAACCGCCTAATATCATTCATTATAGTTGACCACTACCCACCACCATACTCTTTTGCTTGCCATTGACTATTATCGTTGACTACCATTATTCATCTCCCATCACCGTTCACCATGGTTTAACACTACCTACCACTATCACTATGCCATTCTGGAAAATGTATAATATTGCAAACTAAACATCACCTATGAGTATTTAATCTAAGCAAATATGTTTTTAATACTATTCACATTATATATATATTTGATAACAAACAATCAATAAGATGATTTTATACTATCATCTTATATAGTTGTATATCAAATATTGAATAATACTATTTTTTATTATTTCATTATTCTATTCTATCCTATTATATTGACTTATCTTATCCTATCTTATCATGTCATCTAAAGAAACCCTTAATATTTTCATAATTTTAATTAAATTTTAATAGGATCATTGATATTTAAAATTTATAAATGTAATTTATAAGTTTTTAATGTTTAAAAGGATAAGTTATAAATTGATAAAACTTTGGGAGTAAATATTTTTCGCTAACCAAAATTATGTAATATACATCATATAAATCTTGATATTGTTTTTAATATATTAGGTAAAATACTAGATTGCCCTTTCTTCTACAAATAATAAATCATTGTTGGTTAGAATTGTAAAAAAAAGAAAAAAATATAAAGGAATACAAGTAATATTCCTAATAACAGTAACTTTGATTCATAGTTTGTTCATAAAACATTCCAAGAATAAAAATACATTCCTAGTTTGTTGGTTTATTTTTCTTTCCAAGTTATGTATAGATCACTAATTTGTACAATTTGCTTCATAAGTTAGGAATAATGACACCTGCTTTAAATTCCTTTATAATATGTAAAAAAGCTTTTAAGATTACAAGAGCTGGGATCAATTGTTAAGATATAATGCACTTTATAAGAAGAAGAAAAAGATGGATAGAAGGAAAAAATCTTATGCAAAATAATTGTTAGAAAGATATCTGATGCTAAGCATACAAAATTTAAGTCATCTTTTTGCATATACATATATAAAACATCATTCAGTTATCACAAATAAATGAGTAAAGTGATGATCACTCATCTTTGTGATGGTTATGAACATTGAAAGATTCAACACCTATCTGTTTTTTTTTTCTATATTTTCAATCATGCACTAGCATTGCACTATAAAATTGTGCAATCTTCATTCCTCATTCTGATTTTGATTTGAGTGTCAAACAAGCATCTATTATTTTTCTCATATCCT
Organism: Sindora glabra; assembly: GCA_020226215.1. Lineage (NCBI taxonomy): Eukaryota > Viridiplantae > Streptophyta > Magnoliopsida > Fabales > Fabaceae > Sindora > Sindora glabra. The sequence continues at coordinate 29,953,863 of CM035234.1, read as the reverse complement.
TACTATTAGATAGGATTCATGCATAATCTTGAAAACCTTTATCACAAGGCATCATTGAACAAAATGAAAAAAAAATAGTTAGCAATATGGTGTGCTTAAAACATGTTACAAAAAACACTATCTTTTATGCAACTTTGTCCCTAATATTTGCTATAGAGTTTATGACAAGTCACTCTTAAGATTTATCTAAACACTATAGAGATTTAATGGCTAGTAATATGATAATCTCTCCTTAAAAAGTTTTTTAAATGAATTAGAGAAGTAATAAAGTGATAAAAAAAATAAAGGTTCATTTATTTTTTTATTCAAGATGAAAGACATTCCTTTATTTCTTTCCATTCATGTATAATTATTTGTAATTATTAATTGAATCAAATCTTTATTATTTGTGTTTACTTTTTTTGACTTGGCATCCCCCCCAATATTTCTCATCCCCACCAAAAAAAAAGTATCTTATCAAACTAAGTTTTTTTGCTTCTTTCTCCTTCTCTTGTTTTCCTTGCTTCTGCATGCTTTTTATATTATATTATACAAGTAAATAACAACATTACATTAAATTATACATACCCTTATAATATATTATATTATACATACACACATAATATTTAAAAGTATAAAAATTTAAATGAGTTTATGTCTAAAATTTTATTATATTTTCTCTCTTTATATTTTACTTTTCTTTTCTTTCTTCTTTCTTTTTTCTCTTCTTTTTACCTTCTTTTTATATTATACATACAAACAAACAAATAATAATAATAATAATAATAATAATAATAATAATAATAATAATAATAATAATAATAAGTGCTTTACAAACACTATGTTACAAATTAGAGTGAGTTTTTAAATATTCTTTATCTTAAAAAATATTAACTTATAATAATTTAACGTAGTAATAATAACGATACCTTCATATTTAGATCAAACCATATTTTATTATAAATCCTGCGTTTTAATTTTAAATTTTAACTTTTTGTTCGGTGGGGGCAAGGCCAATTAATGAAATTGGTAAGAAAGTCTCGCCTTAATGGACAGTGGGTCCAGTTGCATGACACAGGGCCAATTGCTGTGCACTAAATGATCCTGGGATCTTTCTCTGAACGCTAATAACTTCCAAGCGTGGAAGTCTTTGTCATAAAATTATATATTTATTAAAAAGAATATCCAAACAACGTTAAAAGTATGCATTTTTAATTCTATCGGGAGGTCCCTTTTGGCTCATTATGTTGGCTTTCCCACTATGCACTTTGTCCGGCATGGAGCAGTAATTTGACGTTCGTATTTTGCCACCTCACAAGCACGTGTAGCGGCCGACTTGCTGACCGAGGGAAAGGAGTATGAAAACGCCACCCTCCGTCTTATTTTTATTTATTTATAATATAAAATTTAAATTAGCTTTTTAAAAACACAGAAATTATATTTATGTTATAAATTTTTACATATTTAATCCCATCAAAATAAAAATTCCGACTCTTATTGAGTACTTGACCCAAAATTTTTAGACTTGTGGCTTTGTTCTTTCTTTATATATAATAATAATAATAATAATAATAATAATAATACATATAGAAAATCTTAAAATTATATCTACAATGTAAAGAAAAATAAAATTTTTAAGTAATATTATATATCACTTGATAAAAAAACTCTCAATTTTTTTAATAATTTAACAAATCACACTTTTTTTTTTTTACTTTTTAGAAGTTGTAGACTACTTAATATGTTTGTAAAATTTTTAAGTAGAGGTACCAACGACCATTGGTTTGAATGGTAAAAAACTTATTACTCCTTAAGTAAGGTTTCATATTTGAACTTTGTAGATGAAGCAAATAGCATTGGGAGAACTTGCTCCCATATTAGGTCCAACTCGACTCAAATTCGGATTAATCAGAGGTCCAATGAAACTTGTTGGATATCGGATGACTAAATAAAAAAATTTTAAGTAGAGATTCAATTAAGTGAAAAATGTTGAGGGGTTTAAAATAGAATTTAATAAGGACATAACACTAAACTTATTAACTTTTAAGAATTAAATATTATGAACACGAAGTGGGGGAAAGAATTCTAAACGTCATATCTTTCCCTACTTCGAATATGTGCGGCATTTTGAACATAAATCCTTTGATTTCTTGAGAGCGTGAATTTAAGTGAATGACAAATTCATAAATTCTTTTATATCAAATTGATAAATTTTAGTTAAAAACTTGTGGATTTCAAATTAAAGAAAATTAGAAAATAAAAAAATTGAGCATCCAGACCCTCACTTTTATTATGAACTTGCAAATTTTATAAAAATATTATTTTATGTATAATATATCTTATCTTTGTTTTATATGATTTAATAATTCTGTGTAAAATTTACTAACATTAATTGATTTAAGTAGTTAGAACTTAGTATCCTTTATCGAAATCGAATTTTATAAATAAATTAAAATGATATAGAAAGAGACTTCCTCCATATCAAATTCAATTTAACTCAACTCCAGATTAATTGGAGTTTAGTGTTAGCTACTAGGGGTGCAAACTAAAATAATAATAATAATTTTTTATAAAATTTACATGTAAGCAGTGAGCGAAAATTACTTTAATAACCAGCTAGAAAGTTGCAATACTCAAATTTGTTTTAAAAAGTCTACATTCAATTATGAAAAGTTACCATTCACTGTAAAAAATTTTCAAAAGGTAATACTCACAATAATTTCTTAAGTTTTCATGTTGCACAATCACTATTTCATATTATAAAATTTATAGACAAAATTATGAAATTTAATGAAAAAATTATATATTTTATATGAACAATTATATCTTATATAACTTATATAATATAAAAAAATTATAAAATCTTAAATTTTATGAAAATTTTCTCATAAAATTTGTAAAAAACCGTATTGAAACAATTTTTTTAGAAATCGTACCAAGGCAAACTCCTGTATATCTATTGATCTAGTATGGTATGGATTCCCTTTTTGAAAGGTGTGTGGTTGTAAAAATCATTAAATGTTATATATACCCATAGTGGGTACATATATTAAAAGGATAATTGCGTCCTCATAACACTGCATCTAAGAGGGTGAGGCGGTGAGAGCTTTGTCTTACAAGAGATGTCTATTTTCCTATTTTATTAATTGTTTAAAAAGAGGTTTTTTTTTGTCAAGATATTATAACACGTTATGATATTTTGATTTATCTGAGATAAGATTGTTGTGAATAATTATTATTAATATGAATATTCATAAATTTACGTGAATATTTCATTCTTTTTTATGATCAATTATCTTTTTTTCTTTTTATTTAGTTAATTAGATTATAATTTTTATTATAAGTCACTGGTATAAAATTGTAATTGAAGACCTACCTATTTTATAAATATAAAATTATGAGAATCATTCTGTATATAATTGAATTAAATAATTCTCCTTTTTTATAATCTTCTACCTATATTATTATTCATTTAGTGTTGAGCTAAGCAATTTATAACATGTTATTACAATAAATTTTTGGAAATAAGTTATTTTATTTGATCTCATTACTTTGTGATAACATAATATTTTCTTCTCTTTTATGAAATATAGTGCAATCATACTAAAACTTGATATTTAATATTCATATGGTGAGATACCTGTATAAATTAATTCTAATTTATTTAGGATATTAATAATATAGTATTTTCATTTGATCAATTCTAATTTTAGTAATGAATTTGTATAAACTCTATTTGACTATTGGTATATATGAAAATCAATGTATGAAAATTTTGTTTTATAATGAGAGATGAAATTGTGATTTTGATCGACCATATTATATATATATATATATATATATATATATATATATATATATATATATATTATATCATATATCATATTTCTATATATGAATTCTATTGCAATATGATATTGAATATTTATCTAAATAAAAGATTAATTGATATTCACGGCAACATTCAAAATTTCAAGTTTGTGATAGAAACACAATATTAGATTTAATACTAATAAATTTTCAATTAATATTATTAATCTAATTGAATAGTATTTAATATATATCTTAGACCCCGTATATATCTATTTACGTGGATTTTGCTTTTAATTCATATTGATCATTTATATGTTCTCATGTTTGTAATTGAATTCTTATTGTAATTTGCACCACACTCATTAGTAATAGTGGAAAAACATGATCTCTTAATATTTATATTCATTTAAACACTTTTTGATTAATATAGAATTTGTATTTAAAAGAATTTAAGTATGTTTAATTTTATAGAATTACATATGGATGTATTTCTATTTCCTTGTTATGTTTAGTATTTTGGTGAAGTTTTGACTTCATATTTGTTTTTATGATTCTATATGAGGTGCTCTATTTCATAACTATAATTTTTATATTTGTGATTTTAATGATTATTTTTAGAATAATAATTATTAATAAAATAATTATGTTTTAATTGATTTATGATGATCATAATTATAATAAGATGGCAAATAACCATACCTATTTTAACGTATAACATCATTTTGATATGAAAAATTGAACTTTGATTATATTTGAACTGTTATAAAATTGATTGCATATTTTGTACCTGATGAAATATACTTGCAATGCAAGTGGTTAATTACCACTTTTCAATTTTTTTAGCAATGTCAGATCGTTTTATTATAATTTGTAATGGGATTTAAATATTTTTAGAATATTAAATTTAACATGATGCTTTCATGACATGGGATTAGTTATGAATCATTGCAATTAATTAGAAATAAGTGCCATGTAGGCTAATTTATATGACTTTTATTGTCGTAATCATCATAAATAAAATTATTGGAATATATTTGGACAAAGTGATAATTTATATAATTTGTGACACCACAAATCTTTAGTTTTATGGACTAATGTCTGCCGTTTTCTTATTTTGTAATTTCCTTGTTTTCATAGAAATATAACCAGAAATCAGATTATTCTTAAGGTGGAGAAATTGTTTATGATATATAGCTAATAATGTTTTTCCTATTCTATAAGACTATATGCCAAAGGGAAAATTTTTAGAGCTCCAATTGTAATTTTGGAACATTATTACATTTTTATGTTTAAAAAGAAATATTGAAATAATAAATTCTATTTTAAAGGCATAACACTTTATCTCATTATTGTTTTAATGGACTTTTGACGGATAATTTATTATCTCAATTGTAGATATTTTATTTTTGATAAAATTGACTAAATAATGATTCAAAAAAATTTTATTTTTCTAAAGTTCAATTTGTTAAAATGATTTATTACTTGGGTTTATAGATACTTGATTTTCAATTAATATGTTTTGTGGCTAAAGTGTCAGTCTATAACTTTCTTGACTTGTAATAGGAAAGTTTGATAGAATTTTATTTATATTATATAGGTTCGCTTTTCACTGCTAATTTAATTCAATTATTGGTTTGTCTCATTGAAAGCTGCACACTCTAAAAGAAAAAGAGAAAGATTTATACATGTAGTATTCATTTGAATATGGAGAATTAAATCCATGATAAAGGTATATTTTTGCATTAATTTTATTTTTGTGATGTCTTAAATTCTATACAAATTTTAATTAAGTTCTTACATTTACTTATTAAGTTCTAAACTCACTTTTTTGTATTTTATTTTATAAATACATAAGTCAAGCCTCTTAATCTATATTACCAACTATAAAAATGTAAACTTCAAAAAATAGAATACATACCACAATAAGATATGGCTTATTTTGCATCATCCCACCTTATTTTGAATCTATTTCGGTCTGAAGAAAGATGCTAATTTCAGTTTCCGTAGAAATAGTTACAAAATGGAAATACATCATATGGCCCAGAATTATGTTTGTATGGAAGCAAGATTGGAACTTGGAAGCACTAGGCTAACACAACATATGCTTTACTCAATTTCTTTTGGTGTACTACTGAAACAAAAACTAGCTTCCAAGAAGGGAAAGGGAAAGCGAATCTCTCAGTCTAACACACTTCATACTATTTGCTTTAGTATTTATATACGAAGATCTATTATCTCTCAGTCTCTTTGACACGGGATTTATGAAGTTATGGTGATGGATTGTATGTTGATTGTGTAAAAGAAGTTGAGCATGATAGACATGTATTAAAAGCACATGAATATATTCATTGCATAAATGGTATGTTTATTGCATTCTAATTCCATATCTTGTATAAAAAATTAATATTAAAAACCTACAAGTTAAAATTGAATTAAACTATCGAGAGCTTGTAGCTCAAATGACACCTGATATTTCTTGAAAATTTTATACTTTTTATTATATTCAGAGTTCGATATTTGTTTCTTACTTGTGTACATCCAGTGATTTAACCACTTCTATCATCATCAAAAGAAAAAAATCGAATTAAACTATTGAAAATTGAGCATTTCATCAACAACGGTATAGCAACATTAAAATATCAATTATAAACATATTAAATTGCAATTTAATTAAAAATAATTTGATAAAAAATAATTAGAACTAATTAGATTTGAAATTCACCATACTAAACTATTGTTAAGAGACATGTTGTTCTCATGCAACTCTCTTAAACTCTATTTATTTTCATAGAAAATATTTTTCATAAAAAATATAATTACAAATTTTCAAGATAATAAAAAATATTTCATATATTTAATGTTAAATATAAGGAGTTTACTAGAAAAATAATTTCTCTTTTTTAAAGATGAAGTTATTTTCATCTTCTATTATGATTCTAGATATTGTTTTTTTTATTCGTAGGATATATGTACATATAATACTCCTTTATCTATATACTTCAAGAGAAACGAAAATTCTCTATGAAAAACATTTTTCAAAAAGCAAACAAAGTATTAAAGTCCTCCGTCCTACCAATACTCTCTCTCTCTCTCTTCAATTAAACTTATTTTCTTAAGAATATGAAAAATTTTATTTTTCAAAAAATAAAAAATGAATGAGTTATTTAGTTAATTGTTATGTAATTAATTGAAAAAAATAGAACTTTTTGGAAATGCCCTACTTTTTATAAAATATGAAGAGTTGTTTACCTACCTCTCTCTTAAATAAATTCTATTTTATGTATTCTTTATCAATATAAAGATGAAATTATTCTCATTAAATTTGATTAATAATAATTAAAATTTATTAATTTATATTATAATATTATTAATAATATAATAATTATTTTGTTAACACTTGATAAAAAGTTTAAAGTTGAATTAAAAAATCACTTCTTGAATAATTTAATTCTTTATAAGAAGTTACTCTCTGTATAAATTAAATGACTCTTAAACATATAAAGTGCCAAATAATTAAAGTTGAAAAATATAAGTTAAAATCAAATTAAATTATTTAAAATTGAACATTTTGTTAAGAACGGAATAGCAGCATTAAAGGATCAATTATGAAGACATTAAATTGCAATTTAATTAAAAATGATTAGAACTAATTAGACCTAAGAGTGATCGCACCGAACGATTGTTTATGCATGTTGTTAAGAGACACGTTGCTCTCCCGCCACTCTCGTAAAGCCCTCCTTCCCGCCAATACTTAAGAGAGGTGCCACTCAGTTGTTTGTTTTTCCGTTTTTTATTTTCTTCTTCTTCTCTTCTCTCACTTCGTTTCTCATTCATTTTCTCTTATGCTAAGAATTTTAATTTTAACTTATGTTATTTTATATATTACGCAATATTTTCATTTATTTTAAGAAAAATTATATTTTACTCATTCATAATTTCTTCTTTTTTATTAATTCATTTATAATTTTAAATATTATAATTTATCCAATGTACTTTTAATTGTTAATACTTTATTCATTTAAATTAATTTTCATCTAATACTTAACAAAAAAACTCATATGTACTATATATATTTTTAATTTCTTTAAATTTTAACTTAATTTGACATTCATTCAACACTAATTACCTTTAAAAAATCTTATTTGTCACATTTTATTTAATAACCATGAACTAAATTGTAAAAGATAAGTTTTTAATAAAATTAAAGATAATTTTTTAATAAAATTAAAATTTTTTAGGGGTAATCTAGTTCTAGTCAAGCATCAAATTAAATTAAAATTTAAAAAATTAAATATTATATATATAACATGTAAGTTTCTTGTTGAATTTTGGTGAAAAATATTTTAAATGAACAAGTTTTAAAGATTAAAAGCACCTATAGTGAATTGCAACACTTAAAAATTACATGTTAAGTAAAAAAAGAACAAAATCACAAGGAGGAAAAATATAATTTTGAATGGAAAATGTTTTAGATGGACAAGTGTAGTTAAAAGTTAAAGCACAAGTAGATAAATTGAAATACTTGAAATTATAGATGGGTGAATTGTAACTTTTACTTAAAATAGAACATCTAACTATAAGGTTTCTATTAAATTTTAGATAGAAAATATTTTAGATGGAAAAGTATTAAAAATTGAAAGCACATACAAGTGATTTGCAACACTTAAATTATAAATGAGTTAAATGAAATAAGGTGAAATTACAGTGCATTATATATTTTTTTCATTTAAAATTTTTTATCTATATAATTTTTTTTATTTTTTTTTTATTTTACTACTCACGGGTTGTATCTATTCATTTTATTTGCTTTATTGTGTCTTCTTTTTCATTTTTATGTTTACCCCTATTATTTGTAACTCAAACATTAATATCACTAAATGTTATAAATACATTATAATGTATTTTATTTTTATTATAATAATATTTTAAATAAATTAAAATTTTAACTTAATTAAATTATTTAACATCATATTTTATTTTTGACTTCTATTACTTTACAAACCACATATTAATTCTCCTTTTTTATTTATTCTATTCTATAATTTTCTAGGTTATTTTATGAGAAGTTTCACCTTCTAAGATGTTAAGTATTTTCATAATTAAATCAACTTTACTGTATTTTGAGATTTAAAAAAAAGCAATTCAATAAAGAAAATAATTAACTTCTTATGTTATGTTTGGTATAATAGAATGAAATAGAAAAAATAAAAAAAATTATTTAGTAGGCACTATGGGATAAAAATGTCCATCCCCTAAGGAATAGTTATTTTATTAAATGATGGAACTTTCATTTCATAAAAAAGTAATAGAATGACCTTTGTATAACCCTATGTCTCACATTTTTTATATGTTCAAACCTTACCCTTTTTTTGATAAATAATAAAATAATATCACCTTTTAATATTTTTATATTTATATATTTTCAAAATTATATTTTTAATAATTAAATATATTCTTTATAAAAAACTATTTAATGTAAAATGATTGCTAAATTAATTTTTTATGATTTTATTATAGAAGTTTTTTTATTAATTATAATTTTGGCTGTTAGATTTAAAATATATTAATTTTTTATTTTTGATCATATCATATTTTTCATTTAACATATATTGCTATTTAATTATTCAATATATGTTTAATTATAAAAAAGTTATAAATAAAAAATGACAATCCAATCTTTTATATAAATATAATTTCAATTTTATACTTTCTTTTTTTTTTAAGGATATTATTGTCCTTGATTTTTTTTTATTCCTACAATATTTGTTAGGGAAAATTCAGGTAAAGTTCTTTATATGTTTATCATAAGGTTTTTCATTCGGATTACGGTATGTCTATTAATTACTTTATTATAACTATAACGTTAGTAATTATTATAATTATTAAATTAAAATTATTAATAATTAATATAACAATAAATACACTTAGTGAAATATAAATGAAGAATCTTGTGATAAATATTTAAAAAAATTTACTTAAATTTTGTCTTATTTATCATACCAAACATAATTATAAAATAAAATATTCATTTTAGTCTTAATTATATTAAATATAATTATAAAATATTTATTTTACTCCATTTTATTTTATCATATCAATCACAATGGAGGTTATGGCATCGTCCGTGAAGTTGCTACCAAGAACGCAACACCGAGTCTTGTGTCTTTTGTCCGGCAGTGCAAGTGAAAAACCTCGGCTTATTGAGAGGCCATGAGCCTGCCATGAAAGGATGAACTTGATCAAATGACATTAAAATTGCTCTTAAATAAAAATAGTGTACGATGTAAAAGGCTAATACCAAAAAAATGGACTGCCTGCTTAAGTGGTACAAATCATTTTAAGTAACATTATAGTGATAATTATAATATCTAAATTATTAAATTTTTTTATCTATATAATATTATACAAAATGAATAAAATTCAATGATTAAATTTAGTAAGGCATTGAATTTTCTCCCTAACATTATTTTTAGAGAGATATTTAATACATCACTAGCATAATAATATATTGTTGTATTAGTAGATCTAATCATACATTAAATTTACTTTTTTTAAAGTTAAAAATTGTGATATATCAACAATCAGATTCGGTAATACACTATAAATTTTTTCTTATTTTTATAATTTGCACTCATTATGATGAAATATATATTATAGTACCCTTAAAAGTTTTAAAATTAAGGGTGATATAGTAAATTTCAAATCGTTAAATTATAATTATTTATATTATAATTAATGTAATCAAATGATTTCTAAAATTGTAATATTATTTCAGATTTTAAGACCCTTGAAGTACTATAAAATGAGCACGTATGAAACATAACCTAAAACTAGAAAATGACTGGTTTGCAACGAAAGCAAGCAAAAACGGCTGTTTTTTTGCATTTGTGCTAAAATCCAAATGACGGTTTGTGATCTACTATCTTTGCACATTCTTACGTTATGCAGAAGAAATAGAACACTTCTTACCTATGACCAGGATTAATAGACGTCAAAGTTTATGTAATACTTGTGTTGTATGAGGCTTGTGATCTCCTATTTTTGTATCGGATTTTTTTTTTCGACAACTCAAAAATTACGGGCCCGTAATTTTTGAGCCATTTGGTTTTTGGGGTTATCAGAGGAGATCCAAAGACCCCAAATCCTCGGTGTAACTTCAGCCATCCCTTTCAGCTGAAATAGATGCATGCCTCCATATCAAGTTAGGCTGAAATTGATTTATGTTCATTTTCTATCTTAGCGCGTCTTTCTTGCACCTCCACCTTGCAGCACAATACACAGTTGAATTAAACCAATTAAGTGTGGATCTTACTTTTCAGCTTCGCCACCTTTGGGAACTGGTTTTGAACAGCTCTTGAATATGCTCATTTAGTGTTACTTTTGCTGCAATTGATCTCTATCATTTCAATTGTAACCTATTTCAGATTGAACAAAAAGATAGTGAAAGAACTGAGCCGGGAGCTATGATGCTCGGGCTCTTCAATTTTCTCGCCGTACCCATGTCAATACGACACGACACTTGTATGGACACAGGATATGAGTCCGACTCGTCAAGGACAAAGCATTCATTGGTCAACAGCACAGAAGAAGGAATTTTCCGTAGCCAGGCAAAAAATTAATCAAAGGATATTTGCAACTTCTATAGCCAACTGAGGTGGTGCACAGATCTATAATTTAGAATATAAATATTAAAAAAATTTTATGATACATAGTTGAAATAGTAATATATTGATACATCATTAGATTTAACATTTAATCAAATACATAAAATTTAATTTTTTAAAAAATAAATTTGATTGACAGTTAAATCTAATAATATATTGATATATTACTGTATCAATAATATATCATAACTTCTTATCTTCCATATTCTTAAATGTGCGTAATGAAATGATGCTGAGGAGTCCATATACTTCAACACGCTAATAATAGGAAGACAAGGATTGATCAACTTAACTCATGATTTGTTATCCTCAAAATCAAGGTAAATCATGATTGCCATACTACAGGAACAGTGAAGTTAATTCATGATGTTCATTTCTCCAACCATATTCTAATGTCGCACGGCAAGATGTTATTAAGATAAAAACTAATCTCTGTCTACCACTAGTATGTGATCTGTATATTAGCTGCTGACATTTCTTCAATCATTCTTTTGTGGGGATTAGTTCACTCATTAGGCAAAATTAAAAAGATTTCCATCTCGTTAATTGAATGTTTGTGCTGATGAGAAGATGAAAACCCTGTGACTAATATCATAGCCATTTAATCTGTCACTACAATGGCTCTTGCACGCCCCGTTTGTTCTTCTATGGGCAGAAGGTCTGGCTGAAATCTACAGACCTGCCAACACATTGAGAAACTCAGACAACTTTTAATTTCACTCTACAAGATGTTTCTGAAGATACTAACATTTCAAGCTCCAACATATACATGAACAATTCTATATAGTTAATCTCCAGGCATTACAAGAGCCTAAATCAAGACACTATGATCCAAAAAGCATTAGTAGACAGCCATTTCAAAGTAACAGAAAGAAGATACAGTTAATGTCCTGCTTCCAGTCTATTTTAAATGGCCAACCAACGGAATGTGGTCTGGTAGAAATTCTCAGACTTGGCGATATATATATGCAAGAACTTTTTCAACAACTTCGAATATTTACTCTTTGATTGCAGGCTGTTCTAATCAATCAATAGTACTCATACAACACGAGAGAATTAAAAAAAAAATAATAGAGAAAATGACATTATGAATAAAAAAAAGCACCAAGCACAACACATATTTTTCCTAATTTAGTCCAGTGAAAAGAGAACACAGTTTATGTCCTACAGGTGATCTATGCTAAATGGCCAAGCAACAAAACATAACCATATGCAGCGATTTCTTGATCAGAGAGTCCAGCTGGATCTTGTTTTACAAACTATATGTTATTAATCTCTTTCCTTTCTGCAAGCAGATTGAGATCTTGCACTAGAGAATAGGAGAAACCTGGTATGAGGGGGAAAAAAGAAGAAAGAAACCGAGTGTAAAATATCAAATATTATATTGTTTTGAGCTTGACATGCCTTCTTTCCACTAATCATTGAGTTTGGCCATCTAACCGTAGCACTCACCCAAGTTCAGCAATCCAATGCACATAAGGGCTGCAGATTATGTTAAATTTTCTTTCGTCTTCAACCGAAAAAAGGTGTTACTAAAGCAGAATACTTAACGATATTTATCATGCAATTCTCTTAACCAAGAAAAGCTATACTGAATAAACTGCTATTCATTGAAGAGGGCATCGTAAAGTATAGTAAGTAGGAAACCCGTTTGAATAATCAGATGCATTATTATATCAACAATTCCAAATCTGCATCAGAGACTATAAAGATGTAAATTTCAAAAAATAGAAGACATATTTCAACAAAATATGGCATTACAACACAGCATTCTCCAGCCTTCTTTTGAATCTATTTAAGTTCTGGAAGAAAGGTGCTCCTTTCCGTTTGTGTAGCAAACACTCAACTAATTCTCATCTTTGAAATAGTCAAAGAAAAGAAAAACATCCCAAAGCTCAAAATTAGGTTTGTATGGGAGCAAGACTCGTAGTATCAGAACAACACAAAGGATGCTTTATATTCTCCTGCTGGCATATGCAGAAAGCCTGAAAATAAATCCTATTTCTGATAAGGGTAAGTGAATAAAAGGAATCTAAATCATCATTATTATGGACAGAAATCCTATTATATTTAAAAGAAAAGCATTACAAAGCTACAACAAATAGTTGAATGTAATTATGCAGAAGAATCTAAGTAATTGAGCGAAAGATAGTAAGGACTAATCATACTACTGTCTTATTCCAAGCTGCATATCACTAATTGAACACAGTGATAAGGCTTAATGTTATTAAAATAAAGATTTATCTCTGATCTAGTAGTAGCAGAGGGTGTAGTGTGTGCTCTGTACATATTAGCTGCCAATACTTTCCCCTATAATTTTTCTATGGGGAAGTTCACTCATTAGCCACATTTGAAAAAATATCCAGCTTTCAAATTGTATTTTTGTTCCAATCAGAACATGAAAAACCAATAAACAATATCTGAGCACTGTAATGTAATTTTTCACTTACACAGGGACCTTTCTTTCACGGCTCCTGCATGCACTTTATATTTTTCCATTTCCTAAACCCAATAAACATATTTATCTCGTTTCTTTTATCTACAAGGCCATGAAATTTCTTTTCATGATTCATGGTAGTACTTCAAGTCACCAATTTTCTCTCATAATTTTCATTGAGAGAAATGAAAATTTTACAAGAATGTGTTTGGATGAGGGTTCGCAAATTGCTCCTTGGATTATTAACTTCATACGGTAAAAATTTAAATTTATTTTGTTTTTAATAGAGATTTTAAAACTTGCTCGTCCATACTTAACTGAATTTTTTTGGATACAAATATAGGCAAGAAGTGATGTTAAGCGGGTAGCTTGAATGTACTTGCACAAATAACATCAACAATAATATATAATACAAGTGGTTCACTAAACACTTTGATATCAAATTAATTATTCAGAAATTTAGCATGTAAGTGAACAAAATTGAAAAAAAATAAATATATAAAGTTATCATCTGTTATTTATAGACAAGACATCAAGTATGATTCATGATATAATTATTTTTGTTCCATATTTTTGAATGGTGTAATATATGAATTGGACCATTAAATACAAATTGAACTTGATGGTATAAATTTGATTGTTATTAATAGATTGTTTGGATGAGAAGAAATTAAGAAAGAAAGGAGAGAAAATTCTTAAATTTGAATTGAGAAGAAAATAAAAGAGAATTTTTTTAAAAAAAAATTGAATTGATTAAAAAATGATAACTACAAATTTAGCATCTAATATTTTTTTTCATTTTTTTCTCTTCATCCAAATAAGAGAAGAGAGACTTTAAAAAAAAATTCTCCTTCATTTTCTTTTCCTCCTATCAAACAAAACCTAAATGAATTGATTTGTTGAAAGCTAACCTAACATTTCTAAGATGACTTATACTGCCAGCTCTATCATAATGTTCACCACTACGATCAAATCTCACAACTTTAGTCTATTTACCATATTGCTTTTCTACCTCAACTTTAAAAATTTTAAACTTTTCAAAAAATTGTGATTTATTATTTATAAGGTAAACATAGTCATAATAGGAGAAGTTATCTATAAAGGTTATAAAATATTTTTTACCACATTTAAAATGACCACTTATATCTATGTGAATTATCTCTAAGACTTTTTTACTACGAATAGAATCTTTACTAATTTATTTAGTGATTTTTCCTCTAATACAGTTAATACAATCATAATTAGAATTATCAAGATATATAATAACATCCTTTTTTATTAACATATTAATTCTTTGCTTTGATATATGACCTAGACATCTATACTACAAAAGAAAAGAATTTTTCTTAGATAAAGGCCTCTTAACATCGACATTCATGATATGAAGAGAATCAAATTGTTTATAATTAAGATTTAACTTATATAAATCATCAGATTTTGAAAGATTACCAATAACAATAAAATTATAAAATAACTAATAAGATCCATTATTAAAACTCAAATAAATAAACATTTGAATCTTTAAATTTTGATAAAGAAATCAAACTCTACCTCATGGATAGTACATATAGAGTATCTTTCAAAGGCAAAATAAATCCTAAATTAATTTCAATTCAATTTTACCTATGTATTCCACTTGCACTCATTCTCTATTTCCTATGCATAGGTTGACTTCATCTTTATTTGGCTTTGCTTGCTCTTAAATCCCTATAAGGTATTAGCAACATAGATGGATGCTCTAGAGTTAATCTACCAAAAATTAATAGGAATATCTATCAAACTAGATTCAAAGCAAACAAGAACAAAAGAACTACCTGATTTATTTTTATTTTTCTTCTTATTTTTGTATCCTAGGTACTTTTTACAAGCAAAATAATCCTTCATCCTATGATTTATCTTCTTACAAAACTAACATTCATTTTTAGTTAACATAAGTTCGAGGTTTCTTTCAGAACCATTTTTACCTTGGGGCTTAAAATTTCTTTTATTAAAAAGCTTATTAGGATATGGTTTATTGAATAAGTTCATATTTTTTGAAACTTCATATTGTTAGGTTTCGGATTAACATACGCAGTGGAATTTTAAAATTTTGATCCAAATCCTACCTAAGTACTTTTTAAGAATATCTATCAAACTAGATTCAAAGCAAACAAGAACAAAAGAACTACCTAATTTATTTTTATTTTCCTTCTTATTTTTGTATCCTAGGTACTTTTTACAAGCAAAATAATCCTTCATCCTATGATTTATCTTCTTACAAAACTAACATTCATTTTTAGTTAACATAAGTTCAAGGTTTCTTTCAGAACCATTTTTACCTTGGGGCTTAAAATTTCTTTTATTAAAAAGCTTATTAGGATATGGTTGATTGAATAAGTTCATATTTTTTGAAACTTCATATTGTTAGATTTCGGATTAACATACGTAGTGAAATTTTAAAATTTTAATCCAAATGCTACCTAGAATCCATGCAAAAGGGCATAAATCAGTATTAGAGTTTTACCTTATTTGTACTCATATTCTTTTTGAACAAATTCTTAATAGACCAAGATGAATCAAACACCGGTCAAAAAGTACAGCGTCTCTACAGTATCCACATAGAGTGAATAGCGACTTCTCCCCTCCACGAAGTTGTTAGGATTCATTTTTTCCACTAGGATTAGGATTGGGCGTTTTTGAGTGATTTAGGGTTTTATTAAAACTAATGTGCGTTAATGTAAAGTGCTGCCTTAATGTCCTTTTATAAAATTAAGGCATATCAAAATCTTTGTCATACTAGGATAATGCTTTAAAAAAATTCTAATCACACTTAACAACTATCACTTTATCCTTATCATAGAAAAAGTAAGGAAAGATAGGACTTATTTACTAATTATCTAATATTAAAATTGACATATAGTTATCTTATATATTAGAAAATAATATTATCTCATAATATAATTATCTAATATCTAATAATATAATTATTTGATATTAATTTAATATCATATAATATATAATATATAATATATATTACGTGAAAATATAATTTTATCTTTAATAATATATTTATGCATGAAAATAAGTCTAATTAATTAGATTTTAATCCAATTAAAGTTCAATTAATTATTATCTCATTCCTACTCCTTTGTGTGACCTTGTAGATTCTTACTACATTGATAATGACTCTTTCTTAGGCCATAAATAGTGAGCGGTATCTAGGAATACATCACTGTCATTCAAATAGTAGGAATGTATGTGATTCGACATCTACCTAATATGTAATCAATACTTTGCATCATAATCCTTTTTATAATAATATCCAAATCGAATTAGAGACATAGAGTGTGTCATCCTCGTTAATATTTAATTTATATTTCTTGATATTGAATAAACTTAAAATAAATTATCAATATTACATATTGATCCATTTGAGCACGACCATGCATTTTTAAGTTTCACTCAATCAAGGGGCCCAAGGATATCTCTCTTTTATATAAGAGTAATAAAATTTCATCTACATCACTCACTTCTCTCTGCATGATTCATGACACACCTAATCAATGCCTAACTTATCATCCCGATTAAAGGTGATATAAAATAATATCAAAGTGAGTAACTCCTCATGTAGAAAACCATAGCGATTTCAGGTTAAAGAACTATGTGCATTTGCGGTTATATGAGAATAACTAATAACATGTTTATCCATGCAATATTCTTACAGTGGGTCAGTTTAGTATATTGTTCACTAACAATGTACTCATGTATTGACTTGATATCATATATCTATAATTTATAATTATTAGTCACTATACATGCTAGTCTCGATATATTATTACTATCTTTTTTGTAATAATACTTAATTAAGGGTATTTTAGGAATAGCAAAACTATTCCAAGAATAATTATTATATTTAAATTATAATTGTGCAGAATAATAAAAAAATATGAAATAAAATATAATAATTTGAATTGCCTATTACAATTATCTCTATGATTAGCTCCTAAGACACACATCAAGACATATTTCATCCTTTCTTCTTCTTGAATACAAATAGATATTAAAGTGTTAATATCATAACTTTCTTTTTAGGTATTGTAAGATGTTTTCAAGGCATTAAACTAGGTAGGTAAGGAATTTAGAGCATGATTAATACAAAAAATATCATCAATAGGGCATTTAAGCTCATCTAGTCTAGTAGTAACAATAACCATCCTTAGAATATATTCCCTAACACCATCATACCTAATATTAACAAACTTTTTCATCAATTAGCTAACTTTGACTTTATTAGAAACTATATATCTTTCCTAATGTAAGTAAAGAAAGTTTTGGTATTATCAATAATTGGAATAGCCCAAACTAAATCCGTAGAGATTAATCTCTTTATCACCATTAAAGCTAAGTGATTGGCCTTATCCCATTTCTCATAATAAGTTTTCTGCTAAACTATGCTTTAGGCAATTAAATCAGTAGGCTTACTAACTCTAATTACCAGGTCCACATCTACTATGATTGAAGCTAATTTCATATCCTCCTTTCATCATTTATAATTTCCTTTGGTCAAAGTTTCAATCGAAAAAGATTGATTATTTGGAGAAAAAGCACATAGATCTAAAAACAATAATGATAATAGAAATTTAGTCAACATCATGGGTAATAAATAATAACTCATATTTTTTTTTAAATATTAGATACCTTAAAATATTATTATAGATCTCATGTGGGTGAAAAAAATAATAAACTTTAAGATATCCTTAGAATATCAAACTAATGTAATAATAAATAAAATTAAAAAATCCAACACCTATAGGTAGAAGGATTATCAACCTGCCTATTGTTACAAAAGCTCCAAGTTATCCAAATTAATTCACATAATAATCTGTTATAGGTAGGTGATTACATAAACTAACTTAAATAATAAAAATATCCTTAATAACACAAAAAAAATTCATTATTTGTTAAATGATCATTGTGGTGATAAACATTTAATTCCACCAACTTAGTTTTAAATAAGAAAAAATATATCCAAGCTGCTTATAAAAGAATTCACCTCCATATAAATTTTCCCAAGATGTGTCTCATTTTTTAAATATATCAAAATAATTTCAACAATGGTCATCAACTCTACAAAGTATTGCTAAATTAAATGGAAAGAAAGAATATACACATAAAACCTAACACATGAATAAAATGCATAAAATTATATATACATATATATATATATATATAATAATTATAATATATACAAAATATCAAACATATATACAAAATGCTAGAAGATATATAATATATTTACAAGAAATACCGAAGTATAAATAAATAAATATATGGAGAATGTTAAAGCACTAGAGCATATATGTGTGTGTGTATGCAAAACG
The DNA here is from genome assembly GCA_020226215.1 of Sindora glabra. Lineage (NCBI taxonomy): Eukaryota > Viridiplantae > Streptophyta > Magnoliopsida > Fabales > Fabaceae > Sindora > Sindora glabra. The sequence goes on along the minus strand of CM035234.1, from coordinate 29,934,610 downwards.
CTAAATAAAGTGCCAAAACATTCAGAGCATCAAAGCATATATAAAATGTCAAACAAAAGCCAGAAGATATATATATATATGTATGTATGTATGTATGTATGTGTAAAAAAAATCAAACAATTATATATATATATATAAATGATATTCAATTTATAATATATCAAAAACATCGAAACAAATATATATAGTATAATATAAAATGAATTATATATATATATGTTCCAAAAGTCAAAATAGTATTGTATGATTTAAAATTTCTCTTCAATAAAATAATACAAAAATAATTATCAACGAAAATTAAATTAAAACTAGGGTTCTAGTTTAATATAACCTGTTCTGATATTACATGTAAGAATTTATAATTTTATAAATCATATATCAAGGCTAAAACTAATAATAAAAAATTTTAAAACTAGTAATAGTGCGTACATCTTGAATTCATTTGTAATCTTTAATGCTTTCATACAAATATCTATATAGAGAACAAAGTCCTCCCTTTTAACACCTTTTGTTATTTGTGGTACTCCAATGAGGAGAATAATCATAAACATTTAGTGTAAAAAGGGAACCTAGCCTCAATAATAATATAATCCTATTATTAGTAAACAATAAGCCTTACACCAACATACCTAAATAAGCTTAAATTACTTTCTTAACATAATATATATATATATATATATATATATATATATATATATATATATATATATATATATATATATATATTACATGCTTAATCTGATTTTATTTAAAAATAAAATAGATTCAGTTAATAATAGCCCAAAAATAAAAAAATTCTTACAAAAGAGATATAGAACCTAATATTTTCAATTAATTAATTCATAAAATGTATATAAAAAAATAAAAATCACCCCCAAATTGTACAATTTTGTATATTTATTAGTTTACTTAAAATGATAGAGAAAGGAATTGAATATCAAACCTTAAAATATATAGGAGAAAGCCTAACCATTATACTTCTTTAACATTTTTTTATGAATTATGTACTAATTTAATATATATATATATATATATATATATATATTATAAAATAATAACTTTTCATAAATAATAAACAATCATTTAACTTTTCATTAACTAAATTTATATAATAAAATTTTTATACATAAAAAAATAAATATTATAATATGTTAAAGATTGTGTTATACAATTATACAATGAACTTAATTTCTTTACACATCAAAAGTAAAAATTACTAAGATTAACATATACATATATATGATACATATATACACAACAATTTTTCTAATTCATTGTTTGTTCCAATTTTTTAAACATCGCTTAAGAAAATAGATCATTTAAGATATAAAATACTATATATTATTTTTATTAAGCCATGTTCTTTAAAAATTTGATAACAAAAAAGATATATATGCATAAATATATTATGAAAATAGTAAAATTATTATAATATATAAATAGTGTAATTCGTGGCACAAACAATAATAAATTTTACTATATAAATATGTAATAATAAGTTTCACATTTATCATTGTAATATTACGAAAATTTTTACTAAAAAAGTAAAAATAAAATTATATATAATTTAATAATAATTAAATAATTATATTAACCAAATTTAAGTAAATATATTTTAGGAATTATTATATATAAAATAGTTAAAAATATCATTTTGATCCCTTTATTAATTTCAGTTACATCTATTGCGTTCCTCACAAGTATTTTGTATCAATTTGTCCCTTATAAAAATAATTTAATAAATTTAGTCAATTCATTTGTAATTTTACTAATGGGTTAGTGACTTGATAAATAAAAAGATAAAAAATAAGATATAAATAATATATACATGATGAAATCAATGCTAAAAATTTATAAAGAGTTAAATGATTTAACTTATATTTGTGAATGACTAAAATAAGTATAATAAATAAAAAATTAAAAATAAATAAATTTATAATAATTTAAATGTTAATTTATAATTAAATTTTAAATATGCATGAAAGTTCAAAGTTATGATTTACATGGGTATTTGTTTCACATAATTCAATCTTTACTAAAAGAATTTTTAAAAATAAAAAAATTACCCAAAAGATGTAAAAATTTTACTTGTATCTTGTAATAACTAAATTAATAACAATTAATGAAAAATATTAATAGAAGGACAAAACTAGCTAACTAATTATGTATGAGAGATAAAATTGATATAAGATATTTCTGAAAAACAAATTTGATGCAAGCAAAATTAGTAATAGAACAAATGAAGTTTTAGTCTATGCAAAATAATTTTTCAAATAAAATTATAAATTTTTTTAGCATTAATGTATTTTAATTATGTATATTTATATAATATTTTATTATATAATTGGTATTGTATGAGTGTAGTTTTATTTTTAAAATCAACTCTCAACTAAAGTTTGATATAAAATATATTATATTGTAATATCAAAAAGGCAAATTGGTGCAATGGTAATACTTAACATTCTTTAATTTAGAGATTTGGATTCAATTTCCTAATAATACAGTTTGCAGTTTTCAACAAATAGAGTTTTAATAGTTTATACAATGTGAGTCAAAAGTATTAACAGGTCTCCGTAGCAAGCAAACACAGCCTGGCGTAAAATTTTTTTACCAATACTCTCACCTTTCCAAAATGCATTTCATTTTAGCTTAAATTCAACTATGGTCCTTGTTTGATCATCTTCATTTATAAAAGTTTAATTTGGTTCTTTCACCCTACAAATTGAATGACATGTATTAAACAAGAAAGACTGCATAATCATTTGTCAATAAAATATTGTTTTGAGCTTCACATACCTTCTTTCTGCTACTAAATAAGTTTACTCATCTAACCATAATACTCACCCAAATTCAGCAATCCAATGCCAATAGCGACTGCAGATTACGTTAAATTTCACGTTAAATTACTAAAGCAGAATACTTAATGATATTTATCATGCAATTCTGTTAACCAAGAAAAGCTAGACAGATTAAACTGCTATAAACACAAATCATCGAAGAGGTGATCATAAAGCAGAGGAAATAAGAACCCTGTTTGAATAATTCAATGCATTATTGTATCAACGCTTCCAAATCTGCATCTGATACTATAAAGATGTGAATTTCAAAAAAAAAAAAAAAAGTAAGACATATTTCAACGAATAATAGCACTACAACATATGATTCTCCGGCCTCTTTTCCAATCTATTTATCATTTTTTCTATGGGGAAAAGTTCACTCATTAGCCACATTTGAAAAAATATCCAGCTTTCGAGTTGTTTATTTATTCCAATTAGAACATGAAAATCCAGTAATCAATATCAAAGCCCTGTAATGTTATTTTTCACTTACACGAGGACCTTTCTTTCCCAGCTCCTGTGTGCACTTTTTATTTTTCCATTTCCTAAGGCCAAAGGTTTGGATGAAATATCCAGATCTGGCAACATATTCAAGGACTCAGAAAATTTTTAGTTTGATGAAATGTGAACAATTTTATTTAAATTAGTGTTCATATCATACATTATGATACCATGCATTAAACAAGCACTAAGCATAAATAGTTTAAAAAACTTATTCGGGAATGCTATATTTTTAAAAATGGCCAACTAACAGAATCTTTTCACCTCACATCCACCAAATTCTATGTTTAGCCATCTGAAACTAATAGTTGGCATATTATGGAAACTCAATGGAAAAAAGAAGAGCAGATTATGTTAAACCTCCTTTCTTGTTGTGAACAAATTACTGGTGAGATATTATAAAATGAGAAATACATTCAAAAACAACTTAAGCAATGTGGAAAACAGAGATCCCAGTGTCATAGTTTTTGTAATAAGAAACAACTCCTTATAACAACTCCTTATATAATTATATTTAGATGGGATGCAGTTTTCTTTCAAAGAAAAACTTGACGCCGAAGAAAATTGCTATACACAATCAATAGATCAATTACTCAACTTTATTAATATGTCACAGTTACTTCATTTAAATCAATTTATCAAGAGTGGGTAAGATGACGCACAATAAATCAAGAACACTAATCAATGCATTATCCCTTTTATTCTTTTTTAATCAAGTGTCATTTTAGAGGAAAAAATTTTAGTCTTATTTATTTGTTGTTGTAGGAAACCAAGAATGCATTCATTGTTTTCTTTCAAAATTTACCCCTATGATACAAATAAATGCTCAACAATTTTACCTACTACTTAGCTTTTAATAAGGAATAAATTAGTAAATTTTAACTCATTTTTTTATAAAATTAAGATTATTTATTGCATTTCTTAATCTTTGTGTATTAACTTCAAGTGACATTTAAAAAGGAAAGTTAGGATTATAATTTATCATAAAAACACTTGTTAATCTGTTTTAAAGATGAGAACCATCTAAACTCCATAAATAGGAGACACTAAGCAACAGGACATAAGATAAGTTTGTGAATTGGACGGATGTGGGAGTCAAGAACACCCAGGAGAAGGAATTTGATTTTGGCTAAGCACACTTGGTTATGGAAAAGCAAGAAATTGAACAGCTATTAACTACTATAGTAGAATCTAAGAAATCTCATCCCCGAAATTTTAACAAAAAATACATCCATTACATTTTTTTTTTATCGGAACTCAAAGGACAATCTAATAACTTGGGAAATATCCATTCAGAAACTAGAACTAAAAATCAGGTAATATGACAACCTAATCAATTTTATTTAATAGGAATTAGGAAATTTCCATTACATTGAACCAGGCAGTTCATTTTCTCCGGAGGAGTCATTTGCTTCCATAGCAGCAAAGCCATTTTCTTGTATTTCAGGAGAGCCATTTTCTGCCATGTTGAGGTAACTTGTTACAATGTCTTTGGCATGGAGGAGTATGGGCCAGAACCATTGAAGAAATTCTACAAACAGCTTGATTACAGCTTCCATTGTAAGCAAAGCCCATATAATAAGTGCAACAAACCCTAGCACTGGGTATAATATGATCATATTCAGCACCACAACATGAATTCCAAACAATGGGGTGATCCTTTTCATGATGGAAAGGCACCTTGATCCACAATAAGTTTTGAGTTTAAATTCTACCATCAAACCCATACCATACATAAATAGATTAACATAAATGGCTATCATAATGTTTCTATGCTCTTCCAATGGTGATTTCTTTTGTGATTGAAGATAACCTCCCAATGTAGTAATTAGAGAAATTATGACCGCATGTAGTGATGAATGAAAATTCACTTCTACACCAATTGATCTGTAATAGAAGAGAAAAAGGAAATTAGCTCTTAAGAAAAAAGCATTTCTTCTAAAAAAACAAGTGAACCAAAAATTGAATTTTATTTTGTTCCTCATATAGTCCTCCTAAGCCCAAAAACAAATAGTTCTTTTATAACCTTTATTTTTCTAAACTTAAAAAAAAAATAGATGGATCAGAATCCTAATAGTCATATTAATGATTGTTGTGAGAGAAGAAAAATACCCTAATCTTAAAAAATGAGTTTTCTTTTAGTAAGCAAAAATAAATGTATTAAAGTATTTTTACTCTAAAACAATCAAACTTAAATTTCAAAGATACAAATAAATTTTTATCTTGACTCTGAACTCAAGAAAATGTTAATATTGAAGTAAAACAAATAAATGAAGTAAAACTAAGTTAAGAGAGCTATAAAAAGAAGGCAGATATGGAAGACCTTTCTAATTCTGCAAGACTTGAAATAGTTGAAGTTGGAAGCATTTTTGTGATTTTCCTTTATGTTTTCTCAACGTCTTTTAATGCAAAAACACAAAGAACGAAACAAACTTGAAGAGAAGAGTTCAGTATCCAAAGTATTTATGCGCTTAGAGCGGTGAAGTTGTGTTTATATGTATGGAGCACGAAGGCAGAGGAGAGAGATGGCTGGAACATGAATGTGACACATATCCTAGGGGCCCCACAAAAGACGAGAGCTTAGATTTTGCTGGACAAAAACCTCGTTTTTGATAAGGTCTTTTGGGATCCCACAAAAGAAGAGAGCTTAGATTTTGCTGGACAAAAACCTCGTTTCTGGTAAGGTCTTTTGGGATCCCACAAAAGGAGAGAGCTTAGATTTTGCTAGACAAAAACGTCATTTTTTGTCAGGACTTTTGTGCCCCTCGTATATTGCTATTGGCTCATTTTTTTTTTTTAAAATTCTTTTCTATGGCCTCCAGTAACTTTGGTAAACTAGAATAAGTATTGGGGTCAAGTTTAGCGAACGCTATCAGCTTCCCTCTCCTCAAGGTCGACTAGGCGTGGACTCGGGACACTGGATGATAACGTGATGGAAGCAACAGGTGTAGTAGTGGGAAACCTATTGTTCACTTTGAAATAAAGGTTTTAATAAATATGTAGTTCAATTAACAGGTGAGTATTTTAATTCATTGAGAGGTTTTGCAGGGTTAAGAGCGATCATTCTCAGTTATTCTAAAATTTTTCAATTTATATACTATTAATATCTTGTAATCATACGTGATAAATTTTTATATTTATTGCTTGATCTGTATCCTTACTTCTGTTACTTTTAAATTTATGACTATTAATTACAACAAATTACTGCCGCTATTTCTTATATTTATCATAATTAACTAATTTTATAAATATTAAAAAATAATTTTATTTATTTATTTTTAGTAAATTTCTCAAAACTACCTTTTTATCCTTTACTATAGACAATATTCAAGATAACTAAAAATAATGAAAGGAATATAATGAAAATAAATATGTTGGGACATTTCAAGAAAAATAATGAAATATTTATTAATGAAACAGAAAAATAAAATTGAAAAAAGTGTATTTAACATTTGATTCTCAAGTAATAAATAAAAAGAAATCAAAAATTTCTTCAAAATATAATTGATAATAAGAAATGAGGGGAGCATAATTTGTTCAAAACAACAGAACAATAAATTGATTTGCATTTTAAACCTATAAGTTTTTCAACCTTAGAAATTATTTTATAAAATGTATATACTATTAATTATTAACAAGATTAAGATTAATCAACTCCTTTAATCACATTTATTAAACTATATAATAGTAGTTAAAGATAATTTTCTCTCACTATTCAAAGAATTGAGGTGAACCAATCAAAAGTTAATGAATCGAACTGATTTTTTAAAATTATTCTTGTTGATAAAAAAATATGATTTTACAATAATTGAGATATATTATCTTCACAATTTCATAATAATTAAACTTGTCATATTTTTAATTATTTTTATTATAAACTATTATTATATCATTTGTATATAATTATTTTAAATATTTATTATTAATATATATATATATACATTAATTATATTGTTAAAGACAAAATTAATTCAATGAATTAATAATTAAACTAATGAATGAAGGAGACAGTGTCCTGTCTATAAAAGGAAAAAATGAAAAACAGATAAGTACAACATTAATTGGCTTATAGCTGGAACATAAACCACCTTTGTCCGGTGCACACCCTTTTTCGGATGAAAAGCGGTGCGTTTCACTGTGCTTTAGACTTCTAAAATTTACAGTGATTTGAATAAAAATAAAATTAATAATAATAATTTTAACTCTAAAATTATAAAATATTAATAAAATTATCACTAAATTATATAAAATTATAATTTTATCATCAAATGATACTTTGTATAAATAATTTTATCATTTTATATAAAAATTTTATTCTCAAATAATGCATTTGTAATTTTATATAATTTTAAAATGATTTTATCTGCACTATGTAATTTCATAATGAAATTATTAATTTTATTTAAAGAAAAACTTTATAGTATATTATTGATTAAGCAGCATACCGATATATTATTAAATTTAATTTTTGATATATTATCATATAATATATAAGATTTATTTTAAAAAAAAATAAATTTAATGTGTGTTAAACTTAATGATGCATTAATACAATATTAATTAAGTGATGTCCTATAATTTTTCACTTAAATAATATAAACCTGTATAAACTTTTGTCCCCTTGTATATTGCAATTGGCTCATTTTTTTATTTAAATTCTTCTCTATGGCCTCTAATACCTTTGGTAAACTAGAGTAAGTATTGGAGTCAAGTTTAGCGAACGCTATCAGCTTCCATCTCTTCAAGGCCGATTAGGCAAGGACTGGGGACACCTGATGATAAGGTGATGGAAACAACAGGTGTACTGATGGGAAATCTATTGTTCACGTTACAGTTAACATTGGACTAAAGGGTTTAATAAATATGTAGTTTAATTAACAGGTGAGTAATTTAATTCATTGACAGGTTTTGTAGGATTAAGAGTGATCATTCTCAGCCATTCTAAATTTTTTTCAATTTATACACTATTAATATCTTCTAATGGCTTAAATACCGAATTACGCAAATTTCGTAAACAATTTACCATTTTACAGCAGTTTGGAAACATTTTACTAAAATACGCAGGGCACCATTTAAGTTGGCGCCCCTAGGGGTTGGAGGCGTCATTCAAACTGGCGCCCTCCCCCAAGTGGCGCCCTCCATGCGGGAGGCGCCATTTTGAATGGCGCCCTCCGTATGGAAGGCGCCATCCCAAAAGGCGCCCCTGGGCGCCTAGTTTGCAAATTTAAATTTAAAATTTGAATTTTAAACTGGGAGGTGCCATTTCATCAGGCGCCTCCCCCCCTATATATACCCGTCCCTCCTCCCTCAAACCCTCACTCACACTTGCGCAGCCGTCTCCTCTCTCAAACCCTCTCACTCAGAAGCCATTTTCCAGTTCTGCTTCTCTTTTTTGTTCGCAAAACTTGTAGCCACAGTTCGTTCATCAATCATCATCCGTTCTTATTTTTGTACATTGCATTCGGAAGCATTTTTTACGTTGGAGCAAATATGATCCCAGTCAACTCTTGTTTGGTTAGTATATTTGTAATTTTTATTATTATGTTATATTTTTTTAAATTAATGATTATGATTTATGATATGAAGTAATGATTAAAGAGTTAGAAAAATTTCTGTTATAATTTATAAATTTTATTTATTTAAGTTTTAATATTTTTTATATTTATATTATAATATTTATTTTATGGTAATATTATGATTTATGATGTGAAATGGTGATCTTGGATTTAGAAAAGATTTATACAAATTTATATGATATGTGATAGTTTATATTTTTTACTGATTAGTAATTTTATATAATTTCTATATGTATATTATAATTTATATTTTATGTTGATTATTATGATTTACGATGGGAAACGATGATTTACGATTTAGGAAAAAATCATATAAATATATGTGATCTGTGATAATTTGTGATTTTTATATAAATACATGTGATCTGTGATAATTGCTGTTATAATCTATAAATTTTATTTGCTTAAATTTTGATAATTTTTGTATTTATATTATAATATTTATTTTATGTTAATTACTATGATATATGATGTGAAGTGGTGATCTAGGATTTAGAAAAGATTTATATAAATTTATATGATATGTGATAGTTTATGTTTTTCACTGGATAGTATTTTTATAATTTCTGTATGGATATTATAATTTATATTTCATGTTGATTATTATTATTTATGATGGGAAATGATGATGTAGGATTTAGAAAAAAATTTTATAAATATATGTGATCTGTGATAGTTTGTGATTTTTATTGATTAGTGTTTGTAGATTTTTTACATTTTTATTAAAATTTTTAATTTATTTTGATTATTATGGCTTATAATGTGAAGTGATGATCTAGGATTTAGAAAAAATTGAAACTTTAACATATTATATTTGTTAGAAAACTAACAAGTTATTGACAATATTTTTTTTACAATCAGTAATTATATTTTATAATTTATAACAACATTTTAAGTTTTTGTTAATGATATTTTTTAAATAGTATATTTTAAATTTAAAATACATCAACTGAAAGGTCTCGGAGGGTTTACAGTTCGTAAATAATTTGTTTCTCATTTAATGTACCTTGCAGATGATTTTCTTTTTTATTTTTTCAATCATTGTATTAAAAGTTGAAATAGAATATATTGAATAATATTAATTTGATATAATATCATATTTTTTATGCGTCAAGTTATTTTTTAATGATCAAATATGTTTTTTTTGAAAAATTCATGTTATGGAAAACGCTGATTGAAATAACTAACTATATATTTTAGTTTTAATGAGATGATTTAGGAATAAAAATTAATTATTTTTTAAAATTCATTAATATTTTCTTGATATAAAAATTCGAACAATATATTTTAAATTGAATATACATGAATAAAATTTTATATATATATTTTTTTTATTCATTTAATATATTATCTTACAAATTAAATTTAATTTAGCGTGATTGTTGCATAATTTTACAATTGATACAATAACATCTAATAACTTTTACTTAGAGATTGAAATTATTAAATTATCTAACAAATTTTTCTTTCATGCAGAGGCTTTTTTTTGTTTGCTTCTCCGAATACTTACCGGTTAGTATTTTTAGGAATTTTATGCTTATACTATAATTTGTATAAAGTCATAGTGAAAATATTTTTTATATCGGTAGAGAAATTTATTTAGAATATTATGATATTAATAATATAGAATTATTTATTTTATATTGATTGTTATGATGTATGATGTGAAATTATGATTTAAGATGTGAAGTTATGATTTATGAAAATGTCGTATGACTTTATATGTAATGTGATAGGTTGTGCTATTAAAATAATAACAAACGAGATAAAGAAGGATGTCCTAATATAGGTGTAACGACCTAGGTGAAAGCCATATTTAGAGAACTGGATCATGTGAGATCTTAATGTATCATAAGAGAGGTACGAAAAAGGATCCTGGGAATTTTGTATGTAACCAAAAGCCTTGAAAAAGTAGGATACTGTTATTACAAATTTGGACTTTTTTGCATTTAAATAGTAGATATTGTAGATGGAAGAGTAGTTAACGTACCTGAAAAAAATATAGGTATCCTTGGTTTATTTAGGAAAAATTAAGATATATATGGAGGTATTAACAATAATAATGTGTACATACTTTAAGTTGCTATTTGGTAGTAGGTGTGAACGGAGGAAAAAAGTCATAAAAATAAGAAAGATAATGTATTTGATTGGCTAACTAATTTAATTAGTATAATTTATGCAAAATCACTAAGAAAAATACTATAGTTGAAAGAGATAAACAAAACCATAGGTAAAATTATATAGTCAAATTTTATATTAGTATTGGAAAAGAAATAACCTTAGATTGGTCGAAGAAAATAATCCTATTATTTTGTAGAATTAACAGAATACCTTGCAAAATAGTAATACATCGCGTTCATTTTTAATTATAGTATTAAATACTAGTATACTCATTTATGAGAACAAAATTTGTATATGAGACTACTTCTCCATGTGGGGGTGCAGCGAGTATTGTGCAGCTAAAAGTAAGAAGATGAAGAAAAGTTTAATTGCGTTTATATATTCAAATGGTACAATTGTTGAGGGATCAGAGGGGATAATGTACGATGGACCTCCCCCAAAGGCATTGAAATTAAGAGGATGCAGCAGTATGGATGTTTTGCGGGAGAGAATTCATGGCCGACTGAAGCTTCACGAAGATCAAGTTGTGGGGAAGATTGTTTACAGGTTTCCACAGCATCAAACAGAGGCTCAGTACATGGCATACGAATTGGACGACGATGAAGACTTGGCATGCGCGATAGCAAGCTACGAACAACATCCGACGATGACAGCCATAGAATTGTACGTGGACGTGATCACATCCGAATTGCGTGCTGGCAACCTTGGTTTTGATGAAAGAGTTCCAAGAACTGCACCACCCGTGGATCTAGCGGTTTATGTTAACACTGGTTGTTCGATGGTGCGGGAAGGGCCTCCTTACACAGGTGGATTTGAGTTCCACATTTCTGATAGTCATACTCCTGCGTTGGACTCATCTGTTGCAGGTGTTTTCCCGGTAAATGCACCACAACCCTTGGTAGGTTCATCAAGTGCCTTGCCGATCGTACAAGAAGAATCTATCGATCCCGTATTAATGAATGCCCACCTAGAGTCTGGTTTTGAAGACAATGAGGTGTCCTGCAGTAGCGGTGACGATCGTGACACAGATGACGAAGAACGTGCGGCTACACATGCAGACAGTGTACCAACGCGGTATGTAAGGAGTGGTAATGTTGCACAAACATCATATGGTGTCCCCCAAGCTGCTGTCTTCTCTGACATTGATTGGGATGCAATACGAAATCCAAATGAATTTTCGGAAATAATGAAGCCAACATATGATTACGACATGGACGACTTGCAGGTTAGGCAAGAGTTCGATTGCAAGGAGGCTTTAATTGCTGCAACCAAGCATTACCACATCAGAAGGCACCACAGTTATTACGTAGAGGAGTCGGATAGTAGAAGATTAAGTGTGAAGTGTGATAAATTTAGGGACCAATGCAATTTCCACCTCAGAGCGTCGAAACTGAAGAATTGTCACACTTGGACCATAACTAGATTTTCAGGGCCCCACACATGTGTTAATGCTAGTTTGACACAGGACCACAAGTCTCTGGATTCCGAGTATATCAGTTCCCTGATCCTGGAGATGATTAAAATGAAGCAAGATGTTCCAATCTCGCTTATACAAGAGAGGGTGGAAGGCATGTACGGGTACAAGATTTCGTATAGGAAAGCATGAAAGGCGAAACAAAAGGCAATTGTGAAGGTGCACGGTGATTGGGATAAATCGTATGAAGTGCTCCCCAAATGGTTAGACATTTTAGGCTACTGTGACCAGGCGCTGTTCAAGTTGGAGTCCCAAGAATTTGTCACAGCTGATAATCGTGTCGATCCACAGAAACATGTTTTCAACCGAGTTTTCTAGGCTTTTAAGCCATGCATTGCCGCATTTCCTTACTGCAAGCAATTCATACAAGTTGATGGCACGCACCTGTATGGCAAGTTCAGGGGCGTGCTACTGATTGCTGCGACCTAGGACGGTAACAAATGCCCCGTTCCTCTTGCCTTTGCCATTGTTGACAGGTAGAACTATGAAAACTGGAGTTGGTTTTTGGCATTACTGCGGGTAAATGTCACGAACAAGCAAGGAATATGCTTGATATCAGATCAGCACCGAGCTATGAAAGATGCTGTAGCCACCGAAGGCCTGGGATGGCAGCCTCCTTATGCTTATCACCAGTATTGTATCAGACACATTGCCAGCAATGTTCGCAAGAAGTGCAGGGATGACAATGTGAGGAAAGCTGTCCTTAAGATTGGTATGTGTTATAGCATAATTTCGTGATTGGACCTTTCATTTATAAATTTGTGCACCTGGTAGTTGATTTTAGTTAACCTATTTGTCTCCTTCTATTCAGCGTACGAGCCCAGTTGGGGAAAGGCCATGGAGAGATTGGACAATCTTAGTAAAGTCAATGAGGAGATCCATAAGAAGTTGACCGCTATTCCGAACGAGAAGTGGATGCTTGCTTATGATGAAGGCAGAAGATACGATCATATGACGACTAACATTGTAGAGTGCATCAATGGCCTCTTCAAAGGACTAAGGAAGCTGCCAATCACAGGACTTGTCCAACAAACATACTATAGATGCGTCAAGTACTTTGTGGAAAGGGCAAAAGAAGCGCACGCTGACCTACAACAAGGACACAGATACGCAAGCAGATTCAGACAGGAGCTTGCGACTATCTAGTCACGTGCTTCTTCTTACCACGTTCGTGCTTACAATAGAGAAGGGACTAGGTTTGAGGTGGTGGAGGGCCCTGATATGGCCAGGGGGTCATGTGGAAAGGTCGTCCAGGTGTTATTAGACAAAGGGCAATGTGAATGTGGACAATTCCAAGCATATAGGTATCCCTGCGCTCATATTATTGCTGCTTGTGCCTCAATCAACATATCATGGGAACCATATGTCGATGCTGTATACAGGCTTGACACGCTGCTCAATTGCTACAAATCTAAGTGGTGGCCTATTGGGGATTGGTCGCAATGGAATAACCTACCACCATTCCCTGTCCTAATTCCAAATTATGGAAGATTACGTGCAAGGGGAAGACCAAAGTCGACCAGAATCAGAAATGAGATGGATTGGCCTCAAGAGAGTAGTGTAAAGCAAAAATGCAGTCATTGTAAGATGAAAGGACATAATCGTAGGCGTTGCCCACTGCTTCATGAGGACGAAGGCCCTTCTACACCTTGATTTTTACTGTTTACTTTCGCATGTATGCTTCAAAGTATGTTAACCAATATCATAAGTGTAACGGTTGCACACTATATTTTATTTTTTACGGTTGTAAATTTGCACATCATTATGTATATAAAGGTTACCCCATTACTAGTAATGTGAAATTTTTTATTATCTGACATTTTATGATATTATTTATGATATTAGTTATACCTTAAGGCTGTACTTAAATTGGACAACATCTTTAAGTTTGTGTGTGTTTGAATTTCATTCCAATGCAATACATGTCGTGGCAGATGGCATCCACATCCCGACGCGTTGATCCTGGACCACGCGATCCTTCTCTGTTGACCGCTCAGGCCTCACACATATCCCAGTCGATTTGGGCAGGCCATGTATGGAAATAGCTATACCTTAATTAATCCGAGTATTAACTGTTTCTGAATTGTCAGACTTTATAATTGGTGTTATTTTTTCTTTTGCAGCCTGATCGTGTACTGAGGATTCGACGAGCTCATCACTACCATCACCAGCAGCCGTCGGAGTTGATTGTCCCCTTTCTGCGAGAGGCAAGCTTTTACGGCTTGGCGATGTGTGAGTTTGTGCCGATCGACCATCAGTTGATCAGTGCTCTTGTGGAGAGGTGGAGGCCGGAGACGCACACCTTTCACATGCCGCAGGGAAAGACGACCATTACCCTGCAGGATGTTGCTTTTCAGCTCGGCCTACCCATTGACGATCGAGTAGTGACGGGGCCCACTGTGTGAGGATGGGGAGGCCTGATAGAGGAGTACTTGGGACTCCAATTACCAGTGGATGAGAATGTCATCCGAGGGGGGCGACTGAGGATGAGTTAGTTGGAGAGGCATTTCACTCATCTTCCAGATGATGCGGATGAGGTGACAGTGCAGAGATTCGCCCGAGCTTACATTTTACGTCTCATTGGTGGGACGTTATTTCCAGACCATTCCGGCACATACGTCCACCTCATGCACTTACCCTTGATCGCACACTTACATGAGGTTAGGACGTACAGTTGGGGGTCTGCTTGCCTGGCATACCTGTACAGAGAGCTCTACAAGGCCACTGCACCGGATTACAGAGATATAGGAGGTTGTTGCCTACTACTGCAGCTCTGGGCTTGGGATAGATTTCCCACTATCGCCCCTGCGATAGCTATTTTAGACATACCAGAGGGGGATGCAGGGATTG
The DNA here is from genome assembly GCA_020226215.1 of Sindora glabra. Classification (NCBI taxonomy): domain Eukaryota; kingdom Viridiplantae; phylum Streptophyta; class Magnoliopsida; order Fabales; family Fabaceae; genus Sindora; species Sindora glabra. The sequence goes on along the minus strand of CM035234.1, from coordinate 29,919,251 downwards.
GCCCCTTAGCGCGCAGGTTAGAAAATATTTCAACTTTCACTTATAATTAAGTTTGCTACGAAGTTGCCTAACTTTGTTATTGAACCTGGCAGGTGGCACTATCAGAAGACGTTCCAGGATAATCCGGCACACAGCCTACCCCATTACAGATACGTGCTGGACCGCCTTCAACTTGACCAGGTACGTATGGGGTTTTTACAATCATTAATTTCAAGGCTTTGTCCAATACACAATTGTGTTTAAATCCCAACCTAAATTTGTAACTTCAGATCGACTGGATCCCGTACACTGAGGAGGTCATCGCATCACTGCCTCAGTACTGCTTTGACGGGAGCGACACCTGGACAGCAGTGGTGCCGCTCATTCACTTCCAGATTGTCGAGTGGCACCAGCCTGATAGGGTTTTGCGGCAGTTTGGACTACGCCAGGCTATTCCAGAGCCACCGAAGCAGGTGGCAGAGGTCCACTGCCTTCACTTGTCCAGTCGGCATGACGAGGAGTGGCACATCTGTCATCAGCCGTATATTGCACTCTGGGATATTCGGCGAGACTTGTGCGTTACCGCCGAGCCGACGACACGCCTAGTTCTGGGACCACGTTCCGATTACATGACATGGTACAGACGAGTTACCAAACGATGTATTACACCTGTCGGGGGAGCGCTTGACCTTGTGATAATTTTGCGTGCTAGTTTTTTGTATCTGATTTTCTTTAAATGCATTAGTATTATAACTAACTTTAATGTCAAAAATTTGCACAAGTAAATGAGGTTTCTTCACTACAGGACTTCACTACCCCTGAGGGGCAGGCTATGTTCACCTTCGATGCGCTTAGGTCAGCAACGGAGTCCATCCTTCATGTGATTCAGCAGGTTGATCATGTCATTATTGACTCACATGCGGAGCCAGCTCCCCAGGCCCATCACATCCCAGACCCTGCGGAGGGTGACCATGATCAGCCTCGCTCTCGCCGATGACGTCGCACTGCTCCACGGCATACGTCGCAGGCTGATGTTCCGTCCGCTTCGACAGTGCAGCAGATTCCACCTTCGACTGCCCAGGAGACCATGACGATGATGCCTGATCTTACTGCTCCATCTCATTTGCACCCTACTACACCTGATGATCCTTCATCTTCCACCATGTTCCCGGCCGCACTATTTGGGCCGTCATCATCCCAGATGTACTAGCCCTCTCCTGGTGTTCCATCCTCATTCCAGGCATTTCCACACGCACCAGGAGTTTCATCTGCATTCTATGTCTTTCCTTCCGATGATGCTGGTCTAGCGTAGCCATATCGTCCTGTATTTGATTGGCATACTCAGGATCAGGGATTAGCGCATGGTGGCATGATGACAGATGACTCAGAACTTGTAGATAGAGGTAGAGGTGGAGGCAGAGCGGGAGCCAGGGGTAGAGGCAGAGCAGGAGCTGGAGGTAGAGTAGACACAGACACCGGGGATGTGATTCCCGAGCCTGCGCAGAGGGTTAGTAGATACGGCCGCCACATTACCGATCCTGGATGTGGGACTGGACATCACTTGCGTAGACATTAGCTTTCTTTTCTATGTTTTTTGTATATTTGTATATTTGTGTACATTTATCTTACTACTTTATTGCCGGACATCAACAATTAGGATGACTTTACTACTTTATTGCCAAACGTCAACATTTAGGATGCTTCTAATTACTACGACTTTTTTAATTGCTTGCGCAGGAATAATTACAAATAATAATAAATCACGAAGATCATTGCAATATTTAATTTTATTTAAAAAATGATGATAAGGACATCTTTCACATATAATAATTAATATTATTAATTATCATACTTTCACAACTGTTATAAATATCTACTTGGTTAAAATACCAAAATACGTTTACTTCATAAACTATTTTCTGTTTTACCGTAATTTTGAAACTATTTACCAAAATACGCAGGGCGCCAGCTGAAGGCGCCTTCTAACATGGCGCCTTCGCTGTAGCAAATTTCACTGGGGAGGTGCCATTTCACCTGGCGCCTACCCAACAAACTTAGGTTTAGAACTTATGGGGCTGGGAGGCGCCAAGTGAAATGGCACCTCCACAGTCCCATTTTATAAATTAATTAAATTTAATAAAATTATATATTTATTTATATAATTTTAATTTTATTATAATTATATCTTAATTTTTACAACTAATATAGATAAATAATATCATAAAATATAATTAATTAAATTTTAAAAATTATAATTTCATTATAAATAATGATAAAATTAAAATTATATAAATAAATATATAAATTTATAAAACTTAAATAATTTATAAAATGGGGCTGTGGAGGCGCCATGTCACTTGGCGCCTCCCAGCCCCATAAGTTATAAACTTAAGTTTGTTGGGTAGGCGCCAGGTGAAATAGCGCCTCCCAGCCCGCGCAGTGAAATTCGCTGTAGCGAATGTGCCATGTTGAAAGGCGCCTTCAACGGCGCCCTGCGTAATTTGGTAAATAGTTTCGAAACTGCGCCATGTTAACCTATCTATTCTTTTTTTATTTATCGTGTGAAAGTAAATAAATAATATTAATTATTATACTTTCACAAAAATTCATGTCTCTAGGGTGCACAGTCAACACAGTCACCGCCTAATTAATTTAGAAATGAGGAGCGAGGGTGCCATGGGCCAAAAGTGCCATATCGCCTGTCGTTCCTTCCCTTCAGCGCGAACAATGCCATTTTGTCTAGCGTACCTCTACACGTCATTTGGCGTCTCTCCATCGCTGTTCGTATCTTATGTACTTATTTCGATAAAATGTTTCGAGCGAACGATGAAACGAATAATAATTTTTTAAAAAATAATTAATCGGTACTTTTCACTCTCATTGCCAAAATATTTTATCATTCTGATGAAATAAAAAATATCTAATTTATGTTATAATTTCGATTTCATTACAAAATGAAAAGATTATTGAAACGAAATAATCAGATTTTATATAAATTTTTAGCTATCTTCAACCTCGCCAGTTTGCATTCATTCTGTCACAAAATAAACAAAATTTTATTCACATAAATACAAATGGACAAGCATATTATTGGAATAAATATAAAATAAGAAAAATATATTTATTACATTATATTTCTTTTCATTTTTAGCTATCTTCAACTTTGTATATAAAGAATATTTTAGTATACTCAATAAATTTATTTATGTGTAATAACATATTAAATAATGACTTGTAATAATATAATTCCAAGCGTTAGAAGTTTATAATTTCAAAAATTGATAAAAATTAACTGTCATTACATAAAATTTTGAGAGACATTAATGTAAATTATGTAATTATTCTTTATTGATCCTATATTTTTTAAATAATATTTAATTATTTACTAAATATTTATTATTTTTATTCATTATATTATTATCATTAACTACTTTCTTATTTAATTCCTATAATAAATTTATGTATTAGATATCAAAGTGGAGTTAACATATTTTTATATGACATCAAATATAATTATAAAATAAGTAATTTATTTTTAAAAATTTATTTTCAGTTACAATCATATATTATTTATTTTTATAATTTTTATTTTCAAATAATATCAACATTAATTAATTTTAAAAGAAAAAAAATGAAAAAAATTGACTGAGGGCGCCACCTTGAATGGCGCCCTCGGAGCACCCCAAAGGCGCCATCCTGGATGGCGCCTCCGCCCATGAGGCGCTACACCAAATGGGGCCTCCTGCCCCCGTGCGTATTTCGGTAATATGTTTCAAAAAAATAGTAAATCGGTAATAAGTTTTGTAAAAAATATTATTTTGGTATTTTAGCCTCTTCTAATCGTACGTAATAAATTATTATTTTTATTGTTTGATCTCTATGTTTACTTTTGTTGATTTTAAATTTATAACTATTAATTACAATAAATTACTCCTTCCATTCTTTATTATTTATTATAATTAACTGATTTCATAAATATTAAAAAAGTAATCTAATTTATTTATTCTTAGTGAACTCTTTAAAACTATCTTTAATCTTATATATAAAGTTTAAGATAATTGAAAATAAAAAAAGAAATATAATAGAATAAATATGTTAAGATATTTTAAGAAGGATAATTAAGCATTTATTAGTAAAATAGAAGGACAAAATTAGAAAAGTGTATTTGATGTTAAAATAAATTTATTTGTATTTTAAACCTAGAAGATTTTCAACCTGAGAAATTATTTTATTAACAATATCAAGATTAATCAACTCCCTTAATCACATTTATTAAACCGTATAATCGTGATTAAAGACCATTTATTCTCACTGTTCAAAGAATTAAGACAAATTAGTTAAAATAAGTGAATCAAATTAATTTTTTAAAATTATTCTTGTTGATAAAAAATATGACTTTACAATAATTAGAATATATTATCTTCACAATTTCATAATAATTAAACTTGTGACTTTTTTAATTATTTTTATCATAAATTATTATTATATTATTTTTATATAATTATTTTAAATATTTATTATTAATATATATACATAAATTATGTTGTTAAAGTTAAAATTAATTCAATTAGTAAATTGATAATTAAATTAATGAATTAAGGAGACCGTGTCCTGTCTATGAAAGGAAAAATAGAAATGGAAAAACGGACGAAGTACTACAGTAATTGGCCTTATGGCTGGAACATGAACGACTTTTGCCGGGTGCACCCCCTTTTTCGGATGAAAAACGGTGCGTTTTACTGTGCTCTAGACCTCTAAAATTTAGAGTGATTTGAATAAAAATAAAATTACTAATAATAATTTTAACTCTAAGATTATAAAATATTAATAAAATTATCATTAAATTATATAAAATAATAATTTCATCATCAAATAATAATTCATATAAATAACTTAATTATTTTATAAAAAAATTTTATTCTTAAATAATAGATTTATAATTTTATAAAATTTAAAAATAATTTTATCTGCAATGTGTAATTTCATAATGAAATTATTAATTTTACATAAAGAAATATTCTATAGTACATCATTGATTAAGTGATATGTTAGTGCACTATTATTGTTAATATATTATTATATAACATACAAGATTTAATTTAAAAAAAAAAAGTAAATTTGATATGAGATCAAATTTAGTAATACACTAATACATTATTAGTTAAGTGATGTACTATAATTTTTTTCTTAAATAAATATAAATATGTATAAACCCTTAATTTTATCCTCATAGAAGAACAGGAAATGTACCGTCTGCACCTAAATTATATATAATCTAGATAAATTATCCTATATTCCATATATAATATATATTCTTAGGAAAGCTAATAATTATTTAATTTATGAAATATACATGCACTAAAAATTATAAATTATTTGTTTAATTAATTAAAAAGTAGAAACATGCCACAACCGAAATAGATAAGAATTTCTCAATAATCAAACGCTTAATTTCTATTCCCATTAAGTTACCATTGGTGGCAAAAGTCATGTATGTAGCATTGGGGTTGTGAACGTGACACAATTAGTAATAAAAAATAAAAGACATCAGAGAAGGGAAGTGGTGGAGAAGACACTGCGGACGTTCTAATTCCTGAGTGCCTTCCAACTTCCTAAAAATTGAGAAAAATCTTGCATTGGATCCATAGAATTTTCAAGCAAGAAAAATAGGAAGGGCAAGACTGCGGAGGCCCAGATGAAGCTGGGGTATATGAATATCAATATTGATGGCATCTATGTGCCTTTATGATTTCTAGGGTTTTGGTGCCCAGAATAGCTGAACCGATCAAATGCTGATATTTGGAAGAGGTGACCTTTGTCCTTTTTAACACAATTAGCCCAAAACAAATGATATTCACGAAAACTTGCCCATTATATGTGATACTCATTAAGTTTTAATTTGCCAACTAGTATTCTACTAGTCGTTTGAGTGTACGAGAACTTTTACTGACTGTATGTTGGCTTGTTTAATGAGGTGCCATTCACGAGAGTTATTTTTTTTTAATTTAAAAAAATATAAAATATATCCTTTTAATTTTAAAATAATCGAATTTTACTTCCTCTAATTTCAAAAATTTAGAAATCATCTTTTTAAAATTATACAGACCTTATAATTACTACTCACAATCAACTTTTTTTATTATTTTATTATATTACATAATTTTTTTATGATCATTTCAACTAAGGATTATAATATAGTATGTTAATTTATCTTTTTTATACAAATAATTTCTATGTTATATGATCAATAGAATTAAATTAGATATACATATATATATATAGTTCAATTAAATAATAAAAAATAAGTAGCAAAATTATATATCTAAAAATTGATAAAATAAATTAATATATTATAATATTATAATTATAGTTTAAAAAAATTATATTATATAATTTGATATAATGATCAATTAAGTTAACAATGAGTATTAATTTTTAGTCTTTGTGAAATTTAAGGTAGTGATATTAAGTTTCTAAAATAGAAGGAGTAAAATCCAACCATTCAAAAATTAAAGGGAACATTTTATATTATTTCTTGAAAATATAAAAAAAATTGAAAATATTAAAATTTTTAATTTTTAAAAATATAGAAGCAATATACTGATTCATTCTGAACCAAATAAACTTCGTTGTAATTTTAATTATGATAATTAATTATAATCGTGTGAATTTATGAAAATATATATTACTTTAGTGATTTTATAATCTTATTTAATTGAATTATGATAAAGACTTATTTTTTTTTTATTTAAGATTACATTAATTTAATAGTTCATGTCATTTTTATCAATAAAAATAAATGTAAATAATTAACATATGTACATAAATGATATATGTATGTGTCTACACGTGCACGCACCAAGCGTTATACTACTATATCATAATTAAATTAGGTCTTAATAATACCTATAAATAAGATCAAGTTTAACCGGTTTAATTTATTAATCAAAATTCCTAATTAGTATTAATTTATCTAATGAAAAATTCTATCCTAGAGATGTGACAGATGTGGGGAGTGTGTATATACTTCAAGATTGGGGTTATTGATAAAAATGAAAAGTATAAGTTTAGTTAACATGAATATTTCTTAAGAGGGTGTTCGGTAAAAAACTTTTTGATGAGCTTTTAGTTGATTTGATAGTATTTAACTTATTTGATCGAATCAACAAACTAATTTAACTGTTTAGTAAACAGTTAATTTAATTAGCTGATTGGCGCTCAATAAGCTAATTTAAAAAAGTTAGTAAACTTAGCTTTTCAATTAACTTATTGATAATGAGTTTGTAAAAATATAAAATTATCCTTAAATAATATGCATATTTTCACTTATATCCTCACTAAAAAAAGATTAAAAGATTTATCAAATAATAATTATTAATTTCTATAAAGTATTTATGAAGTATAATAATTTATTTTTAAGAAATATAATAATTTAATTTTTAAAAAATATAATAATTTAAGAAATATAATAAATCTTTAATTATATTTTAGATTTATTATATTTTTAAGGAAGTATGACTTAAAAAATTATTTAAAATAAATTATCATTTTTCTTAAAAATAAATTATTATATTTCTTAAATATAAATCATATAATAAATGTAAAATATTATTAAAGTAAAAAATATTTAAATAAATTATAAAATATATACGTATCCTTATATGTCACTTTGCATATAAACAACTAATAAGAAATAACTAATTTTACCAAACATTTTGATTCAAATAACTAATGTTATCAGTTAGTCAAATCAGTTAATACAATCAGTTATTAGCTAACAGTTAATTAAATTAACTAATTGCCAAATAAAGTCTAAGCCTCAAACAAAATACTTTCATTATTAAGCATAATGATATCAATATACTTCTCCATAGAATCAATTTTATACCCTATAAGTATATCATGTGTACAAGGAATAATAAGACATATCATCTTAGAATGTAATAAAAATTATAATATATATATATATATACATCCAACTTATTATATTATTTAATGATTTTTATATATTTTATATAATTTCATCTTCTTCTTACTTTAATTTTTTTAAAAAAATATGTGTATATATTTAGAAGAAAATACTCTTCCTTTTATGTTAATAAACAATTTAGATTATTAGCATAAGTACATAATTAAAAATTTAGAAAATAATGCGACATAAGATATATAATTAATTTATAGTATGCCTTAAATATTTTTTAGATGAATGAGTGAAGAATTTTCACATTCTTAATTACCCTATCAATTTGTCAATCATTCCTTAAATAATCAAAATAATTTTTGATAAATTTTTATTATCAATTAATTTATTTTAACAAAATTTTATTCCTAGATTAAAATGCAATCATTCAAGATTTCATGCTATTGATTTTCAAAGCCCATTGTATACTCTAAAATTGAGAGTGTGTTTGATTAAATGGAATGAGAGGAGATGGTTTAAAAGTATGTTTAGTAAGCATTATGGAATAGGAATTCTCATTACCTAGGAAATAGTCATTCCATAGTAAAAGTGATGAAATAACTCATTTTCTTATTTTTGAATTAGATTTTTTTATAATATTATTCTTATTAAATTTTCAAATTTTTAAAATTATTCTTTTTTATATGATAATGTAATTGAAGTCTTGCATATTTTTTAAAATTTTTTGTTGCTTTTATTATAAGTGTGAAATATTTCAAACTAAAAAGAATTCAAACTTCTTATCATATATATTATGTTTAATTTTTTAACAACATATAATATTAATTAATATAAAATAAATATCAGTCATCCATAATTTCTTTTAACAATATTACAATTATAGTATAAATGAATATAATATACTTATTAATATTTTTTATCAAATATAATATAATCTTAAATTGAATTTATTTTAATAATTATACATATAAATTAATCAATTTAACACAAATTTTCCATATGTTTAAACATAAAAAATTAAAAATAAATAAAAAAAGTATTATAATTTTTTATGTATAAAAATGCACTAGATTTTACAATTTATTTTATTTTTAATTTAAGAATATTATTGTCATTAAAAGCTTTTTTTTTCATCACATTCCATCAAAATTTTGTTATACTAAGGCCTTCTTTCGTATTATAAATAAGTTAACTTATTTTTATTAACTTTTAGAGGTATTTCTCATACTAACTTATTAAAAAAATAAAATATAATTTAATAAATTATTTGTAGTAACTTATAGTTTATAAACTATAATTTCTTTAAAATATTTTTAAATTTATCCTTATTTTTTTATTAATTTACAATCTATACCCTTTATAATATAAATCTATATATTTTTTATAAAATATAATTAAATTAATTTTAACATAATTATATCTTAATTTTAAATTATAAATATATAAAAATATATGTAAATAAATATATAATATCATAAAATATAATTAATTATATTTTAAGTAATTACAATTTTATTATAAATAATAATAAAATAAGAATTATGTAAATAAATATATAAATTTATAAAATATAATTAATTAAAAATTTAATATTATACTTTTATTTTAAACTTTTTAATTGCATTAATATAATTTAATTTTTATATAAATATAAATTATTTTAATTATTTATCTATTTTTATTAATATATCCGTTTACATCATTTTATAATTTCAATGAATTTAACATTTAATTTTATAAAATATTTTTTAAATAATCAGGTAACTTATCTACTATTAATTATCAACTAATTTATTAGTTATTAGATAATTTATCAATTAACAATTAACTTATTAGCTGTTTGTGAGCAATAGAGCCTAAATATAAAAATGCTCATCCCATTTTTTTTATCATATTAAACATAATTATAAAATAATTATTTTATTTCATTATATTTCCTTTTCCATTTCATTCAACCAAATGTACAACAAATCTGCAAAAAAAAAAAGAAACACTTAAATGCATACTATTTTATTTTTAGGCACTACCATTCAAATGTTGCTAATTAATAATGCATAGAATCATTTTATCCATTAATCAATTAAATACAAACAATAAATTAACAATCATGTATTACTAATTATGGTGAGAAGAGAAAGTCAAGGTAACTCATAATTGATTATTAGATAAAATGGACCCACACATTATTAGTTAGCAGTCTTTGAGTGACAATGCCTAAAGATAATGTAGTAGACAATGTTTACACATATATTTCTCTTGAATATACAAAATATACAAAATAACTAAAATATAATATTTTAACATTCCTATAATTATTTCAAGTTGAAGTAAGTATAATAATATCATATTTTTAAGAATTAAATTTTTTAAAATTATATTCCTAAAAATATTAAGATTTTTGAGGAATCATTTGATTTATAACAATGCATAAAAAGTTCTATTTTTTAGGAAATAAAAAAAATGAGTTATTTAGTTAATTATTATTTAACAAGTTAAGGTAAATAGAATTTGTTAGAAAGTTTTACTTCACATAATATATAAAAATTTACTTACCCACTTCTTTCTTAATAAGTTTTACTTCTTATATTTTTTTATAGATATAAAGATAAATTTATTTTCATTAAATTTTATTAATTTATATTATAATAATATTAAAAATATAATAATAATTTTATTAACACTTTCTAGAAAGTTCAAAATTAAATCAAATGAAGTATAAAAAATTATTATTTGGGACAACTAAATAATTTTAAATACTTTTCAAAAAATAAATTCTTTCCAAAAAATTTATGTAAAAATTATTTTTTAAAAAATTTAACTTTCTATAAAAATTTATTTTTTCTTTAAATCAAATGATTTCCAAAAACGTTTAGTTCTGGACATCAAATCGGCTCTAACCGTCATTTCGCTCATGTGATTTCCAAGTTCCAACCCAGTGCAACGCCAACATGGCAATATGCCTTTATTGCGCGCGAACTCATATTCAAGAAACTTCGCCGTCTCGAACCTTTATTTTCGTTTTGCATGGTAAATAAATTAATTTATAATATATTAATTTATTTAATAAATTATAAATTAATTGTTAAATAATTTTATATATTAATTTTTTAAAAAATAAATTTTAATTTAATAAATTATTTTTTATAATTTATAAATTATTATATTTTCAAAAATTTTATAAATTTATTTTTATTTTTTTTATTAATTTATAATTCATATCCTTTATAATATAAATTTAAATATGAGATATTATAAATTATAATTAATTAAATTTTAGTAATTACATTCTTACACTAAATTCTTAACAAACAAATAAACAGGTAAATAAATAAATATATAATATCGTAAAATATAATTAATTTAATTTTAATATAATTATATCTTAATTTTAAATTATAATTACATAAAAATATATATACAAATAAATATATCATATCATAAAATATAATTAATTATATTTTAAGTAATTATATTTTTTATAATAATAATAAAATAAAAATTATTTAAGCAAATAAATATTTAAATTCATAAAATATAATTAATTAAATAATAGATATTATATTTTTATTTTGAACATCTTAATTGTATTAATATAATTTGATCTTTAAATAAATATGAATTATTTTAATTTATATATGTAATTTTATTAATATATTTTTGTATATTATTTTATAATTTTAGTTAATTCAATAATTAATTTTATACAATATTTCTTATTCAATTAATTAATTTATCAATTATTTACATGAAAGGAAGCCTTGTACTCCTGGCTTCAAAAAAAATATAGGTTTGAACTTAAGAGAATAAACCCCAATAATATTTGAACTACTTTTTTGAAGCCTAATTTTTTATCACGATGAGTTTAAGCTAACATAAAATACAATCAAATCAATATGGTATGATAAAAAAATATTATATATTTATTTAAAATGTAATACATATAATAAGTATAGATATTTGAATATTTTATTATTTTATTAAAATATATTTTATTAAAAAAGTCGTTTTAATTATTCTAAAAATTGAATTATAAATTAAATTTTTTAAAAGAATTTAAAAATGTCAAGGCTAAAATTCATGAATTCTTTTTTTAATTATTTTTAAATTTCATGAATTCTATTAAATCAAGAATGAGTATTTACTCACTAAATATGAAGGAAGATATCAAGTGACAAACTGGATGTTCTATGACCCTAATCATACCCAAAACCAAGAACTTATGGAGTTAGGGTTTTATATTCCTTTTGGAATAAAAAAAATTCAATCACTAAATATGAAGGAAGATGCCAAGTGACAAACTAGATGTTCTTTGACCCTAATCATACCCAAATTCAAGAACTTATGGAGTTAGGGTTTTATATCCCTTTTGCAATAAAAAAAATTCAATCCTAATCAAATCAAAGGGAGATAAATAAGGATATTAGTAAAGATCATATTCTTAATTTAATTAATTGAAAAAAATTGAAGAATTAGTGTTTCGCTGCTTGATTGAATGATACGAGGATGAATGACGAGAAAAGAGAAAAAGTTGAGGGAGTTTAGAGTGAGGCGAGAAATAAGGAATTTAGTAAAGATCATATTCTCATCTTAATTAATTGATAAAATTGAAGAAGAATTAGTGTTTCCTTGCTTGATTTGATGATAGAAAGATGAAACAGGAGAAAAGGAGAAAAAGTTAAGAGAGTCTCGCAGTGAGAGTCAAGATATTTTGTGAAAATAAAAAACAGAAAGGTTTATTGGCCTTAAAATGAGGAATTATGACTAGGGAAAATTTTGGAAATGATTTTTAATTATTTTCGATCTTCACATATTCACTTATAATAACTTAAAACTTTAAATCTTATCATTCAACTTATTTTTCTTTCATCCATTTCTCTCAAAATTTTAATTTCAATACCAAAATATTAAATTTTATTTTATGTAATAATTTATTCATAACTATTCATGAAAATTCTTCTTATCACACATACAAATTCCATTTTAGCTAGAACCTATAAGTCATTTCAATTATTCTTATCATAAAATAAAATTCTAAATTACTATATTGTAAAAGAAGGCTTAACAACTAGCTACCACCTATTACTAATAATCATCATCAGTCACTGCTTATCGTTAGTGATCACCGTTCGTTATTATTCATTGCTGGCCCCCACTTGTCACTATTAATTGCAATAGCCATCTATTGTTATGGATTACCATCGATTATTACTCATATTATTAATCATTGTTGACTATCAATGATGATTATCTATCACTATTAATTATTCAATTTTTAATAAGAATATTTTTTATAATTTAAAAATATTTTTTAAAAATATACAAAATAACTAAAACACAATATTTTAATATTCTCATAAATATTTTAAGTTAAAAAAATATAGTAATTTTATATTTCCAAGAATTAAAAAGGAAAATTATATTTCTAAAAATGTTAACATTTTCAAGGAGTTATTTAGTTCACAATAATGTGTAGAAAGTTTTATTTCTTAAAAAATAAAAAAAAATATATTTATAAAAATATTAAGATTTTGGAGGAGTTATGTGGTTTGCAATAATGTGTAGAAAGTTCTATTTTTCAAGAAATAAAAAAGAAGTAAATTATTTGATTGACTATTATCTACCAAATTGAAAGAAATAAGACTCTTTTTGAAAATTCTATTTTTCATAAAATATAGGAAATTGTTGACCCATCTCCCCTAGATAGTTCTACCTTTTGTATTCCTTATAGATGCAAAGATAGAATTATTCTCATTAAGTTTAATTAATAATAATTAATATTTATTAATTTATATTATAATAATAAGAATATAGTAATTATTTTGTTAAAATATTTTAAAAAATTTAAAATTAAACTAAATAAAATATAAAAAATTACTTTTTGGAAACTGTCATTTTCGTAGTACCAATCAAACAATTTTAATCATTTTACGAAAAGTAAATACTTTTTGAGAAGTTTATAGGAGGTTATTTCTTGAATAATTTAACTTCTTATAAAAATTTACCCTTTTTCTAAACTAAATAACTTCTAAAAGGATTTGATTCAGTAAATAAAATGCTGTTTGCTTCCGTTTCTAACAGCCATTTTGCTCATGTAACTTCCAAGTTCCAGCCATTTCATTTCTAATAGCCACTTCTTGATGCGAATCAAATAATTTTGATCATTTCATGGAAAGTAAATGCTTTTTGAAAAGTTTATAGAAAATTATTTTTTGAAAATTTTAACTTCTTATAAAAATTTACTTTCTTTCTAAACTAAACGAAGGATTTGATTCTGCAAATAAAATGCGGTTTGCTTTCGTTTCTAACGGCCATTTCGCTCATGTGACTTCCAAGTCCCAATGCAACACCAACAGGCAATATGTTTCGCGCAAGCTCATTTTCAAAAAACTTCGCGCGCAGCCAAGCAGAACTCCACCTTTTCTTCACAATTGTGGCCGTAATTAAGTTCTGTTTAGCGTAATAAATAAATTAATTTATAATTTATTAATCTGATTAATAAATTATAAAATTTTTAAAATATTTTATATATTAGTTTATTAAAAAATAAATTTTAATTTAATAAATTATTTTAAATAATTTATAGCCCATAATTATTACTTATTTAATTTTTTTTAAATTCATCTTTATTTTTTAATTAATTTATAATTTATATCCTTTATAATTTAATATCATAAAATATAATTAATTATATTTTATTCTATTATAAATAATAATAAATTTAAAATTATGTAACTAAATAAATATATAAATTCATAAAATGTAACTAATTAAATATTAGATATATTTTTATTTTAAACATTTTAATTGCATTAATATAATTTGATCTTTTGATAAATATAAATTATTTTAATTTATATATCTATTTTTATTAATATAACATTTTATATCATTTTATAATTTCAGTTAGTTTAGTAACTAGTTTTACAAGATACTTTTTATATAATCAATTAACTTATTAACTATTAGTTATTAGTTATAAGTTATTAGCTATTAGTTAATTTATTAACTAGTAGTTAACTTATAAATTGTTTGCACAAAATAAAACCTTAAACTTGAACATGGGCTCGTTGTCACATTAGGCTTAAACTTTATTTCACACAACATATAAGTTAATTAGTATATAAGTTCATAAAATATAATTAATTAAATATTATATATTATATTTTTATTTTGAACATCTTAATGGTATTAATATAATTTAATCTTTAAATGAATATAAATTATTCTAATTTATATATCTATTTTTATTAATATATTATTTTATGTCATTTTCTAATTTTATCTATTTTAACAACTAATTTTATAAAATACTTTTTATACAATTAACTAATTGTATTAGTTATTAATTATAAACTATTAATTATTAACAAATTTATCATCTACTTGTGTGAAATAGAACCTTGTACTTCCGGTTTGAAAAAAATTAAGCTTTAAACTTAAAAGAATAAACCCCAAAATATTTGAACTGTTTTTTTAAAGCTTCATTATTGATCATAATGAGTTTGAGGTAACATAAAATACAATCGAATCAATTCAGTATGATAAAAAAATATTATATAAGCATTTAAAATATAATATATATATAATAATCATACATATTTAAACATTTTATTATTTTATTAAAATATGTTTTTATGAAAAAATCATTTTAATTATTTCAAAATTTAATTGTGAATTAAAATTTTCAAGAGAATTTAAAAATGTTCGGGCCACAGTTCGGCCAAGAAAACTAAATTTCAGGCAAGACCGAGTCAAAAGTTTTCTAAAGGAGTTAATACTGAGTTCAGGTTTGAACCAATATATAACACACAATTTTATACGATGAGTAATGTGACCCGTTGACCCAACCCGCCCCATGAATACTCGTTACCGTAATCAAAGTCCTGCAGTGCACATGGTGCATTCCTAGCACTTTATTACAAGATAGAAAGTAGAAACAGACCCCTTAGAGGATAGTCACCCATATCTCCATCAACAAATAGCAATTCTCTTTATTTTGTTTAAGACTAAAACCTTGTTTTGATTTATGTGAGATTGAATTTGTCTCAATTTTATTCCTAATTAAAAGTTTATATTAATTTAATCCTTGTAAGATTAAAAATCATCATATTTTAATCTTTTCATACAAACTTTTAATCAATGGAAAAATTGCATAGATGAATAAAAATATGATGATTTTTAAAAATTATATAGAAATCAAATTAATACAAACTTTTAGTCAAGAATAAAATTGAGATAAATTCAATCTCACAAGGATTGAAATTGGGTTTTAGTCTTCGTTTAATTATAATTTTAACCTCTTATTATACAAGTTGATTGTATTTAATTGCTCTTAAATATAGTATTCAATGTTGGGCTTTTGGCCCCTTGCCAATTAAAAAAAAAGGATTTAAAATTAAGTTTCAAATGCAAATTGATAATTATAATTAAATATAGAGTCGCCAAATCGATAGTTGCCAATAAAATAGTATTCAATATTAGGAATTATATTTGTAAAATTTAATTCAATAAATATAGTATTTAATTGTAATTTTAATTTATAATTTTAACCTCTTATTATACAAGTTGATTGTATTTAATTGCTCTTAAATATAGTATTCAATGTTGGGCTTTTGGCCCCTTGCCAATTAAAAAAAAAGGATTTAAAATTAAGTTTCAAATGCAAATTGATAGTTATAATTAAATATAGAGTCGCCAAATCGATAGTTGCCAATAAAATAGTATTCAATATTAGGAATTATATTTGTAAAATTTAATTCAATAAATATTAAAAATTTAATAAATATTAAAAATTTAAAACTCAATTTCTAATCTCATTTTTAGTCTCTATACTATTTAAAAAATATATTGATTTTTTTAATATTTAAATTGGATCATATTAAGGTTTCGAAATTATTATTGTTTGCCAAGTGAATATCATTATGGGCATATAAAGTTCCAATAGGATCCTATGTTGGGAATACTTAGAAAATAGATTAGTCTGTTACATAATATTAATTATTAATTTGAGGGTGTTTTGTGTCATACGTGGGTCATGTAATTTGTATTTTCTAAAAATTAAGATTTTTACTCGTGCACTGGAATATGCATTGGAAACATATGATCTAACTCAATAACAGTGCAAATCAATGAGAATAGAGTTTTTTTCTTACACTAAGCCCAGCTAGATGATTTGTGCAACTTAGATGAATTAATCAACTTTATTCTTGGCAGAGTTTTATGTGATTAATGAGAGTAGATTGTCTTGAATCATTAAAATGTAAAGCTCGATGTACCATTGGATGAATTGATTGATTTTTAATCTTATTGATGGCGTATATGAGACTAGAAAAAGCAAAGATAGTCAACTATTTCATCAATGGTCTTATTCAATTAGTAATAAATTATAAAGTAATCAATTTTAGTTGTATGCATAGGTGAATTAGCCAATCATAAATTCATCAATAATGTATAAGCGATTAGGATGAATAGGTTTCCCTAATGCATTAAGTCTTCTATTTGATTTATTAGATTAACTATGCTATTTAATTTTAATAACATAATCGGCAAGAGATTACTGAGAGCACAGTTCCCTAGAATGTTTAACTGAGTTGAACTATTAGGTAAATTAATTAGAAGATACTACATCATTAAAAAAATTAAAAATAATTAAAAAATTTTACTAATAATTTTTAAATAATATGACAATATATAAATAAATAATAGTATAAAACTCATTTATAGTGACAATGAATCAAATATATATATATATATATATATATATATATAAGCTTGCTATGTTGCTCATAATTTTATTAAATTATTGATTCATTTAATTACTTAATATCTTGATGTTAATTAAAACTTATTATTTTTATTTTACAAAAAAAATTCAAAAAATATTATACATCCAATACTTTAGACTTGGATGGTTTATGGATTTGAATCTCGTGGACTTCTTAGAAAATGCACCAAATGAATTTTAGAGAGAGATAATTAGAAAAAAAAAGAAGTAGTTCTCACACTTAAAATTACGTTTTTATCCCTTCAGATTGTGTTTGCTTCCTTTGATGCATATACAAGTAGAGAAGGATGAAAGAGTGGCGTTAGATGGCAACACTGCAACTCCGGATTCGAGAGAGGAAGCAAAAGTCAAGCAACAAGAAATTTGTGTGGTATTCCCAATTCTTAAAATCAAAGAGCTTTTGAACATTCTCCCAGTAAAAATCGGACGTAGTTTTGGAAGATATTATTCAAAATTTGAAGAATTCCACCTCCTATTGCTTAAGTGATAGGAACAGCCCATTGATACATTGTTGCAGCAAATGTAAGCATGAAATTATGAAGAAGATGATGGTTCATGGATTTCTTAACGCAATTGAGCTAATCAGGTGTAACATCGAAAGTTTGTAACAGATCTGAACGAAGCACTCCATCTGGATTCAATAAAAATGAGTAAAATAAGGAGAAAAAGGAAAAATATAGAGAGTAACTTTTTCTTAGGCAGATAAAAACAGCAAAGAAATTACCATTCCCAAGAAAAAGTAATTAATTATTGTGATGAGTGACTAGTATTGGTAAGAGGGCATAATTTGCAACTAGCATGTTAATTCTTCTAATTTAGACAACAATAAAACAATCCAATCTATCCCATCATATAAGTATAACTATCATGCACCAAATAAACACCTTCAGATGCTCTGTTTACATCTTAAGCCTTCAGGGGCTGTGCTTGAAATGCACGCATCAGCCTCAGAAAGATTGAGGTTTTATTGAGAAATTCCACGAAGCAAATAAAAATGCATAGAGAATAACAAAGTAGCCATTTCAGATTAGTATCTCATTGCAAAAAATTTAGGAGTTGAGATGCGATTGGCTAAAGACCGTTGACTTTGGCGTCAATGGATATGGCAGCCAGAACATGCTTTGAAGTAGAGAAAATGGACCTGATTGAGAAAAACAACAAAATTCACATCCTGGATTGTTAGATAGGAATCCGAAGATGAAAAAAGAAATAAAGAATATAACTAATGTGTAAACAAATAGTTTTAGATTAAGCATTACACAATCTCCAAGATCAATTATTTAAAAAAAAAAAAGAATATATTTTCCTATATCATACATTATGTTTGTTTTGACCCTAAGAAATGATGTGGTTTCAAGAAATATAATAGAAAAGTTAAAGAAATAAAAGAGGCACAATAGTTCAAGGACAGCATCTATGCAATTATGCAGAAGAGTCCATATATTGGAACACAGATTAATCAACTTATAGTTAATTAATAATTCATTACTCTCTAAATCTTTGTAAATCATAATTACCATGCTACAGCTAACTTTAACTATATTCTAGTATTCCAATTTGCAGAGAACTGATCGAACTCTGTAGTAAGGCTATCAAGGCACAATGTTACCAAATGAAAGATTATCTGTCTAGCACTATCTGTAAGAGGGTGTAGTATATGATCTGCAGCAGCTGCTAATCTTTCTCCAATTATTTTTCAATAGGGATTAACTCATTCATTAGCCTGAACTAAAAAGTATCCATCTTTATTCTGATGAGAACATGGAAAACCCAGTGACCAATATTAGAGCCATTTAATCTGTCACTTACAACTGTTCTTGCATGCACCTTATATTTTCCATGGTGAAAGGTCTGGCTGAAATCTTAAGACCTGTCAATATATGCATAAACTCAGACAACAACTTTCACTCTTCATTATGATTTTAATGCACTAGCAATTAGAGCTCGTTTATATGCATGAATAATTTTATTAATTTAATCTTCAGAAGTTACAAGAACCTAAAAAGAAGACATGATATATCAAACAAATACTACGCATAAAATAGTTTGTTTGCCATTTCAATCCAAGTGAAAGAAGATACAGTCAGTATCCAACACCAGATCTATTCTAAATGGCCAAGCAACAGAATGTGCCCTGGTTTTAATTCTCAGACATAGCAACATATACTAGAGCTTTTGACAACAATTCTTAATATTGTTTTTTGATTGCAAGCTGTTCTGGTAGGTTAAGATTCAGATATGACATGATAAATGTGAAAAAAGGAAAAATGACAATATGAATCAGAAAAAGAACCCAGCACAATATATGGTATTTCCCAAGTTAATCTAGTGAAAAGAGAACGTTAGAGTCTTACAGCTGATCAAGCAATATCGAAGCAATAGAACATAACCATATGGTGACACTTCTTGTTGAAAGAATCCAGCAGGATCATGTTTTACGGTCACTAAATTGTTAATTTCTTTCCCGTTTGCTTCAAGCAGACCAAGCCCCTGTACCTGATGAGTAAAGAATCGGAGAAATATGGTTTGAGAGGGGAAACGAATCGAATCACTTCCAAAATAATACTCATGAAACAGGAAATACTAATAAAATCATGTGTTAAAAATATATTGTTTTGAGTTTGACATACTTTCCACTAATCATTGAGTTTTGCCATCTGACCATAGCACTCACCCGGAATCTATTGCAAATAAGAGTGATGAAATATGTTAAATTTCCTTTCATCCTCTCTTAAACAAACAAGCAAATTTAATAATATTTTAAAAAACACGCAAACATGCAATTCTCTTAATCATTAACAGCTTGACAGAATCAATAAACTGCTATAAACACAACTCATAGAAGAGGGGAAGATAAAGTATAGGAATCCTATTTGAATGCATTATCATATGAACACTTCTGAATCCGTATGAGACTATAAATATGTAAATTTAAAAAAGGACAAGACATATTGCATGGAAGCCAGGTTGGGCGC
Source organism: Sindora glabra (assembly GCA_020226215.1). NCBI lineage: Eukaryota > Viridiplantae > Streptophyta > Magnoliopsida > Fabales > Fabaceae > Sindora > Sindora glabra. The sequence continues at coordinate 29,898,592 of CM035234.1, read as the reverse complement.
ATCAGTTCAACTCAAAGGATGCTTTACTCAATCATTTTTTTGGTATACTGCCGAAATTGAAACCAATTCCTGATAAGTGTAAGAGATAGAAGAATCAAATCCTCATTATTATGAATGGAAATTCAATCGTGTTTAGGTGACAATCAACTCTCATTACAAAGGAAAACTAGACAAATAGTTCAAGGACAACCAGTATATATGTAATTATGAAGAAAAATCCCTGTAACTGAGCATAAAAAATAGTGGGAAGAGAAGATCAATCTGACTACTCTTTAGTTCTCCAACTATAGTCTTTGATTCCATGCCATAGCACTAATTGAACACTGTGATAAGGCAAAAAGTTAATAAAATAAAAATTTATAACATTCCTGAAAATTTGGTTTCGGATAAAGTCTAATAATATTGTGTGATTCATGTAATCAACTTTACTTAATGAGATAAGACTTTGTTATTGTTGTTGACGTCTAGTGGTAACAGAGGGTGTAGTATGTGCTTTGTACATACTAGCTGCCAATATTTCTATTATCATTTCTCTATGGGAAAGTTGTCTCCCCAGCCATAAAAAAAGTCCAGCTTTTGAATTGTATATTTTTGTTGATTAGAACATTAAAACTCACTGACCAATATCAGAGCCGTGTAATATAATATGCAACTTATCCAAGGACCTTTCATTCACAGTTCTTGCAAGCACTTTTCACTTTTCCATCTTTTAAAGCTTTGGTTGAAATCTTCAGGCCTGGCAATATATTCAAGGACTCAGACAACAACTAATTTTACTCTTCAAAGATGTTTTTGAAGGTACTAGAAGGTAAAGCTCCAACATAAACATGAAGGATTCTACCAAGTTTGAGTTCATAAATCACAAGAAACAAATGAACCCAAAAATCAATATGCATCAAACGAGCACTAAGAATAAAATACTTTATTTGCCATTTCAATCAAATGAAAAGAAAATATGGTTAGTGTGCTACACCTCATTCCATTTGAGCCACAAAATGTAATCCATCAAAACCAAGCAGTCAGCAAAAACTGGGAATTCACTGTAAATAAGCGGAGCTGATTATGTTAAATATCCCTTCTTCTTCTGAACAAATTACTGGTAAAATATCACCAAATGAATAATAAATTGAGCTAAGTAATAGGGAAAACAGAGATGGCACGCAATTAAAAACCACACAGTAGCCGCTATAAAGAAAACAGCTTCTAAAGATCAATTAATCAATTATACGAAAATAAAGCAATCACTTCACCCAAATCGATTTACCAGGAACGGGAGAGGAGAAGCGTAAGAAATTAGGAACCCTAATCAATGGATAATCGAAACAACACTCGAGAATCTGTTGATGAAAACCATCTAAACTCCAAAAATGGAAGACACCAAGCAACAAGACGTAGAATAAAGTTGTGAATTGGATAGACGGTGGAGAGAACGGCAAAGCCCGCCCGCGTCAACAACATAGGAGTAGGAATTTGATTACAGGTACCTGTGTTGCGGAATCCATGAACATAATCCCTTTAATTATTTATCCTTTCTTCACTTCTATCATTAAAACAAATAAAAAATATTGAATTAAAAATTAAAAATTCAAATTTAATTTATTATCAATATAAATTAATTTTACACTATTATTTATTCAGTAATATTAAAAAATTATTAAAATTTATTTACAATTATTAAGAATTATTAATTATTATTATTTTTTAACAATGTACTTTTTTTTCTTATTCATTAATAATATAAAATGCTTTTACACTTGCAATTGATAAAATTTAAATTCAAATATTAAACTTTATCTTGCTAATGCCAAATGCACACCAAAAATTTATTATATTCCTTTTTTTATTATTTATTTTAATCATACAAACAAAAAGAAAAACAAATGCATATAATCACAATAACAGTAAATATAAAAAAAAAATACTAACAACAACCATGAAATTTAAACATATATAATCAACGATCCATGTGTATGTTGTGTTTATTCAGAAACAGAACGTCTCTCACATTTTATTTTGATACAGGAATAAACCATCCATAACCTGAAACTAAATGTTAATTAAAAAGCTAATTTAATACATTTTATTCTTATAGGAGATATCGATTACATCTAAACGGGCAATTCAGTTTCTCTGGAGAAATGATTTGCTTCCATGCCGGCAGAGTTATGAATATGGGATAGAGCCATTGAAAAATTTCCTGAAGCAACTTGATCATAGCTTCCACGGTAAACAGTGCCCATATAATGAATGCAACAAAGCCCAGCACTGGGTACAATATGACCATAATCAGCACCCCGACAAGAAATCCAAATAATAGGGTGAACCTTTTGGTGATAGAAAAGCATTTTGATCTCTGACTTTTAAGCTTTAATTCTGCCATGAAACCCAGTCCGTATATGAACAGATTAACATAAATGGCTATCATGATGTTTCTATGCTCTTCGAGATTTCTTTTGAGATTGATATTGAAGTTGAAGATAGCCTCCTAATGTTGTAATCAGAGATATTATGACTCCATGCAGTTGTGCATGGAAATTCACTTCTGCCACAGTTGAATTTGATCTGTAATTACTTAAAAACAAAAAAAGGAGAGTTAGATTTTAATAATAGTTTAAAGGAAAAGCAAATTTTTTAATAAAAAAGTTGAACTCAAAATGAGTTTTCTTTTATTTCTCAAATCGTGGTTCTCATTCTAGGGCCTGAAGCAAATGACATTTTTTCCTTTTTTTTTTTATTTTTTTACAAATAAACAATCTGAGATGAAAATTTTAATAATTGTATGGGTGATTGTTGTGAACAAGAGGATATCTAACCTTTAAAAAAAATGAGTAATGACAAATATGAATGGAATGGATATTTAGTTTAAAACAAACAGATATAAATTTTATTGGTAACAAATCAATTTTTGTTCCCAAGGAAAACACTAACATTGAAGACAAAAAGTGAAGTGAAAATAAGCATAGAAATAAAGTAGATATACAAGACTTTTAGGTGTTTGCTATGGTGCCCCTAAGAGTTTGGTAACCGGATTGGTGTGTCAAAATACAAACCACTACCTGGGTACCAAACTTCTAAAAGCACCTTAGAATTCACCATACCTTTATAATTGTGCTAAGCTTGAAGTAGAGCGAGTTGGAAGCATTTCTGCCATCTTTCTGTAAGACCTTTCCAATTGGGAATGGTTCGTCTTGGTGATGCCATCAACGTTATATATAGGCCCCTTTTTAAAAATTCTGTGTAGTCTTCGATAAACTGACACCGCCTGATGAGGCAAGGGTATGACGAAACGCTGTACTGATTTTAACTTACGTAGCTATCTGAGAACTTTGCGTGGAAACTTCGTACGCTCTTTTTGAAAATTGATTTTTAGGGGCAAAGGGAAACTTCATGGCAATCAAGAGGAACTGATGACTTGCTTTCCTTTCTTTTATTTATAATTATAAATTATAATATGATTTTTATTAGATTCATTTCCTTAAAATGCTGCCAAGCAGTTATTAAATATGTAAAATGGGCTTGCAGCTCATAAGCTTCACGGGCCGATAACAGATAATTTATGTGCAGTCTATTTATCCGCAAAAGCCCATGCAGATACTAGTGAATTTAATTTTTTTTATTTAATTTATGTGCAGTCAATTTACGAAGACAGGATTCTTATGATAATGCTTTCAAATAGGATTCCTATACTTCTTATTATATTCCTTTTTTTTCAAATAGAGAACAGCAAAGCCCAGCCGCCCGCGTCAGTAACATAGGAGTAGGAATTTGATTACGGGTAACTGTGTTGTGGAATCTATCGAACACAATCCCTTTAATTATTTATCCTTTTTTTACTTCTATCATTAAAACAAATAAAAAATATTGAATTAAAAATTAAGAATTCAAATTTAATTTATTATAAATATAAATTAATTTTATATTTTCATCTATCTATATTGTAATATTAAAAAAATTATTAAAATTTATTTACTATTATTAAGAATTATTAATCACTATTATTTTTTAACAATGTATTTTTTCTTGTTCATTAATAATATAAAATACTTTTACACCTGCAATTGATAAAATTTAAATTCAAATATTAAACTTTATATTGCTAATGCCAAATGCACACCAAATTTTATTATATTCCTTTTTTATTATTTATTTTAATTATACAAACAAAAAAATGAATATATATAATTATAATTATAATAACAGTAAATAAAAAAATTACTAACGACAATCATGAAATTTAAACATATATAATTAACGGTCCATGTAGATGTTGTGTTTATTCAGAAACAGAACATCCCTTACATTTTATTTTGATACAAGAAGAAACCATTCATAACCTGAAACTAAAAGTTAATTAAAAGGCTGATCTAATACATTTTAATTCTCTAATACATTTTATTAAAAGGCTGATCTAATACATTTTATTCTGATAGGAGATATCCATTACATCTAAACGGGCAATTTAATTCCTCTAGAGAAATGATTTGCTTCCATGCCCGCAGAGCTATTTTCTTGAATTCTCAAAGAGCCATTTTCTTCCTTCTTGAAATAATTTGATAAAGTATCTCTGGCACGAATGAATATGGAATAGAGCCATTGAAGAATTTCCTGGAGCAACTTGATTATAGCTTCCACGGTAAACAGTGCCCATATAATAAATGCAACAAAGCCCAGCACTGGGTACAATATGACCATAATTAGCACCCCGACAAGAAATCCAAATAATAGGGTGAACCTTTTGGTGATAGAAAAGCATTTTGATTTCTGACTTTTAAGCTTTAATTCTGCCATGAAACCCAGTCCGTATATAAACAGATTAACATAAATGGCTATCATGATGTTTCTATGTTCTTCGTATGGAGATTTCTTTTGAGATTGATATTGAAGTTGAAGATAACCTCCTAATGTTGTAATCAGAGATATTATGACTCCATGCAGTTGTGCATGGAAATTCACTTCTGCCACAGTTGAATTTGATCTGTAATTACTTAAAAACAAAAAAGGAGAGTTAGATTTTAATAATAATTTAAAGAAAAAGCAAATTTTTTAATAAAAAAGTTGAACTCAAAATGAGTTTTCTTTTATTTCTCAAATCGTCGTTCTCATTCTAGGGCCTAAAGCAAATGACATTTTTTTTACTTTTTTTACAAATAAACAATCTGAGATGAAAATTCTAATAATTGTATGGGTGATTGTTGTGAACAAGAGGATATCTAACCTTCAAAAAAAATGATTAATGACAAATATGAATGGAATGGATATTTAGTTTAAAACAAACAAATATAAATTTTATTGGGAACAAATCAATTTTTTTCCCCAAGGAAAACACTAACATTGAAGACAAAAAGTGAAGTGAAAATGAGCATAGAAATAAAGTAGATATGCAAGACCTTTGTAATTGTGCTAAGTTTGAAGTAGAGCGAGTTGAAAGCATTTCTGCCGTCTTTCTGTAAGACCTCTCTAATTGGTAATGGTTCGTCTTGGTAATGCCATATCGTTATAGGCCCCTCCCAAGAGGAGGAAAAAATAAATAAATAACAAAATTTGGAACCACCAAAATTCATAAAGCTTGATACAATAAGTGGTGAGTTCTAGTTCTCATTTTGAAAGTAACAAGCTTATTCCGTCGAGTTAATGCGTGGCAATTTCCCATTATCCAGACAGGTGAGAGGATAAAACACATTGCAAATTGCAATGAAGGATGATTTGAGGGAAAGTAATTCTGCTGCTACTTTCTGAAAAGAAAGCAATTCTGCTGCTACTTTCTAAAAAGTAGCAGCTACTTTCAGAAAGTAGCAGCTACTTTCAAATTCCCTAAAAAGTAGCAACAGAATTGCTTTCCCTCAAATCATCCTTCATTGCAATTTGCAATGTGTTTTATCCTCTCACCTGTCTGGACAAAGGGAAATTGCCACGCATTAACTCGACGCCCGGAATAAGCTTGTTACTTTCAAAATGAGAATTAGAAATCACCACTTACTGTATCAAGCTTTATGAATTTTGGTGGTTCCAAATTTATTTAGCAAGTGGTTTGTAGATTATTGATTCATGTCACCCCCCTGTTTTAAATAGAATGAAGAAGGTACTAACATAATTTTATTAGTATTTTTTATCTTTAAAGGATAGGTTAAACAATTCCTCAACTTGGATCAAATACAACGAAATTATTTCTAACATAGTCCAGAAGTGGGAAAAAGAGACATTGTGTTGCATTAGGGCATTCCATGAAGTTTCATTGAAGAGTCATTTACAAGCATTTTCATTTAGTAATGATTTTGTCAATACTTTGTGTTTGATCTTCAAATTATTCATAAGTTTTAAAATTATTTAAGTTTCTGATTGGAAAAACTTTAATTAGGGAAAAGCCAACTGGTTTAACAATAATGTATGATGATTAATTTTCTCATTATATAAGTTTTAAGGTCTTTTTGGTTCGGATTACAAAGAAACTCAGCGCATCGATGTTTATCGCAATTACGGAAACTAGTGTTGGGACCAAGATTCAAATCACTCAATAATAAATAGCTAGATTTTGATCATTTTTTTGTTTTATTAGTTAATTTGGATAGAAAATTAGAAACGAATTTCTCATGTAAGGGAATATTAAATTAAGTATGACATGAATAGAAAATTAGCGTCGGTTAGTTTATGATAATACAATTTCTGGTTAATTTGAAATTAATCTATTTTTTGTCCTCAGTTTTCACTCTATTATTTGCTTCATAAATTTCCAGCAGGTTGAAATAGGTATTGTACTTATGAAGTAAATAATGGCAAATTTTTCAAGGTAAGTTTCCTATTCTCTGAAATTGATACATTTGATATTTACAAACTTGCTTTTGAATTTTTCTGTGTAAAGCACACTGTCCTTTAAATCATACTCTTAATTATCAAGTGAAAAATGCTTATAAATTTTTGATTTTTTTAGACTAACAAAGATCAAGTCAAAGAAGACAATACTGCTCCAAATGGTAGTTTTTACCATTATGTTAACTATAAGATACCTAAGGAGACAATGTGTTATAGATACAACTGAAACTTATTTAATTATACGTTATTAAACGTTCTAAACTAGCTTGTGAAATTTAAACAATTTGGGGAAATTTGTAGTGCAAGACACTTGTACTTTCATAAGTCATTTTCAAGTTTTTTTATTATAAGATGATGATTATAATCTTCTATTTCTATAGATAAAAAATATTAATGATGACCGGATAAAGTGACAAATAACTAGAGACAAATTTTGATGGCCAAAGACTGTCACTTATAGTTAGTACTAATGGAAATATTACTGATTATTAGTGCGGTCATCTAAATGTTAATAATGGGCAAATAAATGTTAATAATGGGCAAATGCTTTTATCAACGACCACTAACCATAGAATATATTATTTGTAACACCCTTTGTTTTGACAATTATCAACAAGCAAATAAGTGTAGGTAACTTCATTTTTTATGATCATATTTAATTTTATTGACAATTTTGACTATCGATAAAAATGTATTTTCTTGTAATGAATTAGTTCTAGTTTTTAAATGGATCTTTCCCAGGTTATTAGATTGTCCTCTAAGTTCTTATCAAAATAAAATGCAATGGATGTATTTTTTTTAAAATTTCAGAGATGAGATTTGTTAGATTCTACTCTAGTAGTTGATTGCTATTCATTAATTTCTTGCTTTTCTATAACCAAGAGTACTTAACCAAAATCAAATTCCTTCTCCTAGCTGTTCTTGACTCCCACATTTGTCCGATTCACAAACTTATCCTATGTCTTGTTGCTTGGTGTCTCCTATTTATGGAGTTTAGATAGTTTTCATCTCTAAAACAGATTCACAAGTGTTTTTATGATAAATTATACTCCTAACTTTCCTTTTTAAGTATCATTTAAAGTTTGTATGCAAAGATTAAGAAATGCAATAAATAATCTTAATTTTATAAAAGATGAGTTGAAATTTACTAATTTATTCTTTATTAAAAGTTTAGTAGTAAGTAAAATTGTTGAGCATTTATTTATATTATAGGGGTAAAATTTGAAGGAAAACAATGAATGCATTCTTGAATTCCTAGAATGACAAATAAATAAGAATAAAATTTTCTCTTCTAAAAGGACACTTAAAAAAAATAAAGGGAGTAATGCATTGATTAGTGTTCCTGATTTATTGTGCTTTATCTCACCCCATCTTGATAAATTGATTTAAACAAAGTAAATTGTGATATATTAATGAAATTGAGTAATTGATCTATTGATTGTGTATAGCAATTTTCTGTGGTGTCAAGCTTTTCTTTGAAAGAGAATTGCATCCCATCTAAATATAATTATATGAGGAGTTGTTTCTTATTATAAAAACCATAACATTGGAATCTCTGTTTTCCATATTGCTTAAGTTGTTTTTGAATGTATTTCTCATTTGGTAATATCTCACCAGTAATTTGTTCATGACAAGAAAGGAGGTTGAACATAATCTGCTCTTCTTTTTTCCTTTGAGTTTCCATAATTTGCCAACTATTAGTTTTAGATGGCTAAACATAGAATTTGGTGGATGTGAGGTGAACAGATTCTATTACTTGGCCATTTTTAGAAATGTTACATGCCCAAGTAAGTTTTTCAAACTATTTATGCTTGTTTGATGCATAGTATCATAATGTATGATATGAATATTAATTTAAATAGAATTGCTCACATCTTATGAAACTAAAAATTTTCTGAGTTCTTGAATATGTTGCCAGATCTGAATATTTCATCCAAACCTTTGGCCTTATGAAAGGGAAAGAAAGGTCCTCGTGTAAGTGAAAAATAACATTATAGGGCTCTGATATTGATTACTGGATTTTCATGTTCTGATTAGAACAAATATACAATTCGAAAGCTGGACATTTTTTCAAATGCGGCTAATGAGTGAACTTTTCCCCATAGAAAAAACCTATAGAAAAAATGATAAATAGGTTGGAAAAGAGGCCGGGGAGTGCTATGTTGTAATGCCATTATTTGTTGAAATATATCTTGCCTCTTTTTTTCATTTTTCTTTTTTTCGAAATTTACATCTTTATAGTCTCTGATGCAGATTTGGAAACGTCGATACAATAATGCATTTAATTATTCAAATAGGGTTCCTATTTCCTATGCTTTACGATCACTTCTTCAATGATTTGTGTTTATAGTAGTTTAATCTGTCTAGCTTTTCTTGGTTAACAGAATTGCATGATAAATATCATTAAGTATTCTGCTTTAGTAATACCCTTTTTTTTCTCTTTGGCTAAAGACCAAATAAAATTTAACGTAATCTGCAGTCGTTATTGGCATTGGATTGCTGAATTTGGGTGAGTATTATGGTTAGATGAGTAAACTTGCTTATTAGTGGAAAGAAGGCATGTGAAGCCCAAAACAATATATTATTGACAAATGATTCTGCAGTCTTTCTTGTTTAATGCATATCATTCAATTTGTACGGTGAAAGAACCAAACTAAACTTTTATAAATGAAGATGATCAAACAAGGACCATAGTTGAATTAAGCTAAAATGAAATGAATTTTGGAAAGGTGAGAGTATTGGCAAAAAAATTTTATGCCAAGCTGTGTTTGCTTGCTGAGAAACCTATCAATACTTTTGACTCACATTGTATAAACTATTAAAACTCTATTTGTTTGAAAACTGCAAATTGTATCTTTAAGAAATTGAATCTAAATCTCCAAATTAAAGAATGCTAAGTATTATCATAGTGCTAATTTTTCTTTTTGATATTATAATATAATATATTTTATATCAATTTTTAATTGATAGTTGACTTTAAAAATAAAATTACACTCATGCAATACTAATTATATAATAAAATATTATATAAATACACATAATCAAAATACATTAATGCTAAAAACCTTTATAATTTTATTTAAAAAATTATTTTGCATAGACTAAAACTCTATTTATTCTATCATTAATTTTGCTTGCATCAAATTTGTTCTTCACAAATATCTTATATCTATTTTATCTCTCACACATAAGTAGTTAGCTAGTTTTGTCCTTCTATTAATATTTTTCATTAATTGTTATTAATTTAATTATTACAAGATAAAAGTAAAATTTTAACATCTTTTGGATAATTTTTTTATTTTTTAAAATTCTTTTAGCAAAGATTGAATTATGTGAAACAAATAACCATATAAATCATAACTTTGAACTTTCATGCATATTTAAAATTCAATTATAAATTTATTTACTTTTAATTTTTATTTTTAATACTTATTTTAGTTATTCAAAAATATCAGTTAGATTATTTGACCCCTCACAAGTTTTTAGTATCAATTTCATCTCACATACATTATTTATATCTTATTTTTTATCCTTTTATTTATCAAGTCATTAATGCATTAATAAAATTACAAATAAAATGACTACATTTATTAAATTATCTTTTATAAGGGACAAATTGATACAAAATACTTGTGAGGAATGAAACATATATAATTGAAATTAATAAGGGGATTAAAATGAAAATTTTAACTATTTTATATATATCACTTCCTTAAATATATTTACTTAAATATTTGTTGATAAAACAAGTTAATTATTATTAAATTATATATAATTTTATATAATTATTTTTTAAATTTTTTAGTAAAATTTTTCTTAATTTACAATGATGACTATGAAACTTGTTATTCCATATTTATACAATAAAATTTATTATCACTTATGTCATGAATTATACTAATCATATATATTATAATATTTTTTCTATTTTCATAATATATATACATATATATCTTTTTTGTTGCCAAATTTCTAAAGAAGAATGTGACTTAATAAAAAAATAATTTATAGTATTTTATATCTTGAATGATCTATTTTCTTAAGTGATGTTTAAAAAATTGGAAAGAACAACGAATTGGAAAAACTATTGTGTATATATGTATTATATGTATGTACACGTTAATCTTATTAATTTTTACTTTTGATATGTAAAAAAATTAAATTCATTGTATAATTGTATAACACAATTTTTAACATATTATAATATTTATTTTTTGATGTATAATAATTTTATTATGTAAATTTAATTAATGAAAAGTTAAATGATTGTTTATTATTTATGAAAACTTGTTATTTTTTAATATATATTAAATTAGTACATAATTAATAAAAAATGTTGGAGAAGTATAATGGTTGGGCTTTCTCTTGTGTATTTTAAGGTTTGATGTTCAATTCCTTTCTGTAGCATTTTAAGCAAAATAATAAATATATAGAATTGTACAATTTAAGGGTAGTTTTTATCTTTTTACATAATTTATGAATCAATTGATTGAAAATAGTAGGTTTCATATCTTTTTTGTAAGAATTTTTTTATTTTTAGGCTACCATTAATTAAATTTATTTTATTTTTAAATAAAATTGGATTAAGCATATAACTCAATTATATGAGATCTAAAAGTAATAAAATAATCCTATAAGTTATATATTTACCTCATATTATATATATTATATTAAGAAAGTAATTTAAGCCTATTTAGATATATTAGTGTGAGGCCTATTGTTAAATTCATGATATGTGAACTCAATTAAGGTTATATTATTATTAAGGTTAGTTTTTCTTTCTACACTGAATGTTTATAATTATTCTCCCCATTAAAGCATCGCAAATGGCAAAAGGTGTAATAAGAGAAAACTTTGTTCTTTATATATATATCTATATAAAAGCATTAAAGATTACAAATGAATTCAAAAAGTACACACTATTATTAATTTTAATATTCTTTTATTAGTGGTTCTAGGCTTGATATATGATTTATAAAATTATGAATTCTTACATATAGTATCAAAATAGGTTATATCAAACTAAAACCTTAATTTAATTAATTATGATTTTTATTGACAATTATTTTATACAATTTTGTTGAAGAGAAAATTTGAATCATACAATACTATTTTAACTTTGGAATATATATATATAATTCATTTTATATTATACTATATACGTTTGTTTTGACATTTTCAATATATTATAATTGAATCTCGTTTCATGGATATATATATATATATATGAATGTTTGACATTTTGTACATATATATACATGTTCTGGCTCTTATTTGAAATTTTATATTCTGGCGCTTTATTTAGCATTTTGCATATATATATATAGGGGTGATCAAAAATTTCTAACCCGCTCTTAATCGACCGACCGAACCCGAAGCTGGTCAGTTAAGAGCGATTAATATATCATAATTGATTAAAATCGAAAGAAAAATTTATAAATTTTGGGTGGTCGATTAATTTCGAATGAAAATTTTTAACCACAATTAATCAAACTTAACTGACATTAATCAAAATTTATATTAATTTTTTTGTTTGAAAATTCATATTTAAAATTTTATTAATTTTTTTTATAATTTAGTACTTAATTACTTTTTATTATAGTTATATTAATGGAATTATGGTATTAATATGTATTTATAAATTAATTCTAACATTTAAATCAATTTGTTTAAGCATTTTTGAAAAAAAATAAAATTTTAAATCACTCTTAATTGAATTTAATCGACCAAAATCGAAATTTCGATTAAATTTGGTTAAAGTTATGTAATCGGTTTCGATCAGTTAAAAAAAAATACATTTCGATTAAGATTGGTCAGTTTAGAAAATAGTTTTAATCGCCTTTAACCATCCAATGATCACCGCACATGTATGGGCTAACATTTTATGTTTATTTTATATATATATATATATAATTTTGTGCATGTTGTTTATGTTTCAAGTTTTACGTGTATATTCTTTCTTTCCATTTAATTTAACATGAATTTAGCAATACCTTGTAAAGTTAATAACAATCATTGAAATTAGATATATTTAAAAAATGAGACACATCTTGAGAAAAATTTATGTAAAGGTGAATTTTTTTTATAGGAAACTTGGATATATTTTTTCCTATTTAGAATTAAGTTAGTAGAATAAAATGTTTATCACCATAATGATCATTTAATAAGTCAATGAAATTCTTTTGGGTTATTAAGAATGTTCTTATCATTTAAGTTAGTTCATATAATTACCTACCCATGGAAGGTTATTATGTGAATTAATTTGGATAACTTGGAGCTTTTGTAATAATAGACAAGTTGATAATCCTTTTTCCTATAGGTGTTAGATCTTTTAATTTTATTTATTATTACATTAACTTGATATTCTAAGGACATGCTAAAGTTTATTTTTTTTTCCACCCACAAAGGAATTTATAATAATATTTTAAGGTACCTTATGTTTAAAAGAAATATAAATGATTATTTATTACCCATAATACTAACTAAATTTCTATTATCATTATTGTTTTTAATTCCATGCGCTTTTTGCCCAAATAATCAATCTTTTCCAATTGAAACTCTAATAGAAGGAAATTATAAGTGATGAAAGGAGGATGTGAAATTAGCTTTAACCATAATAGATGTGGATATGGCAATTAGAATTAAGAAGCCTGCTGATTTAATTGCCTAAAGTACAGTTAAACAAAAAAGTTATTATAAGAAATAGGATAAGGCTAATCATTTGGCTTTGATGGTGATGAAGAGACTAATCTCTAAGGATTTACTTTGGTCTATTTCAACTACTAACAATGCCAAACCTTTCTTTACTTCCATTGGGAAATATATATAGTTTCTAATAAGGTCGAAGTTTGTCAATTGATGAAGAAGTTTATTAATATGAGGTATAATGGTATTGCTGGTGTTACAAAGTATATTCTGAGGATGGTTATTGTTACTATTAAACTAAATGAGTTTGAATGCCCTATTAATGATACTTTCCTTATTAACTATGCCTTAAATTCCTTACCTTCCTAGTTTAATGCCTTGAAAACTTCTTAAAATATCTAGAAAGAAAATTGGGATGTTAAGATTTTGATATTCATTTGTACTTAAGAAGAAGAAAAGATGAAACATGAAGTTTAAGGAAATGTGAACTTAGTCAATCAACTGCATCCTAATAAGCCTTTTAATGAAAGAAATTTTAAGCCCCAAGGTAAAGCTGGTTCAGGAAAAAGCCTTGATTATAATTATAATGGTCCTAAACCTACGATAACTAAAAATGAATGTTAGTTTTGTAAGAAGATAGATCATAGAAGGAAGAATTATTTTGCTTATAAGAAGTACCTAGTAAACAAAAATAAGAAGAAAAATAAAAATGAATTAAGTAGTTGTTTTGCTCTTATTTGCTTTGAATCCAGTTTAATAGATATTCTTGTTAATTCTTGATGGATTGACTCTAGGGCATCTATCTATGTTGCTAATTCCTTATAGGGATTTAAGAGTAAGTAAAAGCCAAGTAGGGATGAACTCAATCTATATGTAGGAAATGGAGAATGAGTGCAAGTGGAATACATAAGCAAAATTGAATTGAAATTAGATTCAGGATTTGTTTTATCTTTGAAAGATACTTTATATATACTGTCTATGAGGTGGAGTTTGATTTCTTTTTCAAAATTTTAAGATTTAAATGTTTATTTGAGTTTTAATAGTGGATTTCATTAGTTATTTTATGATTTTATTGTTATTGGTAATCTTTCAAGATTCGATGGTTTTTATAAGTTAAATCTTAATTCTAAACAATTTAATTCTCTTCATATCATGAATGTCAGTGTTAAAAGGCCTTTATCTAAGGAATATTCTTTTCTTTTATGGTATAGATGTCTAGGTCATATATCAAAGCAAGGAATTAATACACTAATAAAAGAGAATGTTATTCCATATCTTGATAATTCTAATCATGATTGTATTAACTATATTAAAGGAAAAATAACTAGAAAAACTAATATAAATTCTACTTGTTGTAAGAAATTCTTAAAGATAATTCAGACAGATATAAGTTGTTCTTTTAAATGTAAGAATAAAGATTTCATAACCTTTATAAATGATTTTTCCCATTATGGCTATGTTTACCTTACAAATGATAAATCACAATTTCTTGAAAAGTTTGAAATTTTTAAAGTTGAGATAGAAAAGTAATATGGTAAATAGACTAACATTATGAGATTTAACTCTGGTGGTGAGTATGATGACAAAGTTGGCAATACAAGCTATCTCATATGACTTTTTGCTAAATACTCATATGATTGTGGGATAATTTCCCAATTTACTTTGCTCAGGACTTTTAAACAAAATAGAGTGACTAAAAGATAAAATCGCACTTTTATAAACATGGTAAAATGCATGATGAGTAAAACTAATTTATCAATTTTTCTTTATAGTAAAGCCTTAAAAGCTAACATGTATATCCTAAATAGACTTCCAACAAATCAGCATTTAAAATACTTTTTAAACTTTTCAAAGGCTAGAACCTAATCTAAACCATCTTCGAGTATGGGGTTGTCTTGCTGAAATAAAAATATATGACCCTATAGTATTAAAGTTAGATATTAAAATCGTAAGGTGTGATTTTATTAGATATCCTAGTGGATCTAAAGGTTATAAATTCTATTATCCTACCCATGTGATAAAGATAGTTAAGGCATTAACAGTAAATTTTTTTGAAAATAATATTTATAATTTTAGTGACCTTCAAAATGATGTTCAAAATGATGATAATGATTTAAAGGAAGCACCAATTATTTTTCCTAATACCTGTTATACAAAAAAGGATCGTGTATCAACCTATTAATAGAATGCTTGATGTACAAGATCATAAGGCTATTATGAATAATCCACCTAAACTAGAAAAACTCATTGTAGTTATTACTACTCTTGTTAGACGTTCTGAAAGGGTAAGAAGGTCTACAATCTCAAATGATTATGTTATGTACCTAGGTGAAGCTGATTATGATATTGGGCAAACCATTGATCCAATGAGTTACAATGAAGCAATTTCTTGTGAACAATCTAATAAGTGGATAGAGAAAATACATGATAGGATTCAATCTATGTATTCTAATGTAACATGGGAATTAGTTAAAATTTCAAATGGTTTTAAACCTAGTAATTGCAAATGAGTGTTTAGGACTAAAAAAAATTCAAAAGGCAACATTGAGTAATTCAAGGAAAGATTGGTAGTAAAAAAGTATATGCAAAAGGAAAGGATAGACTACAAAGAAATCTTTCCACCTATATATTCTAAAAATTCCTTAAGGATCATTATGGCCTTAGTGGCTCATTATGATCTAGAACTTTATTAGATGGATATGAAAACCACTTTCCTGAATGGAGATTAGTGTGAGGAAGTCTAGATGCAACAACTACAAAGTTTTGTTGAAAGTGGAAGTACACATTTGATATGTGAGTTAAATAAGTCAATTTATGGTCTTAAATAAGTGTCTAGGCAATGGTATTTGAAATTGATAAAATTATCTTTTTTATAGGTTTTGTTGAAAATAAGGTTGATCAATGCATATACTTCAAGGTGAGTGGAAGTCATTTCATTATTCTTATTCTATGTGGATGATATATTACTTGCTAGTAGTGATATTAATTTGTTTCATGAGACTAAATCTATGTTGTCTCAATCTTTTGATATAAAAAACCTTTGTGATGCATCTTTTGTTTTGGGTATTGAAATCCATAAAAATAAGTTTAGACATGTATTGGGACTTTCACAAAAGGCCTATATCAATTTTGTTTTTGAAAGGTTCAACATGGATAAATGCAAACTTGGAAATATTCTTGTTTTTAAAGGTGATAAATTTAGTAAAAACTAATATCTTGAGAATGAAGTTCAGAAAAGTTTGATGAAAGATAGACTATATGCCAATGCTATAGGAAGTTTATGTATGCTCAAGTTTGTACTAAGCCTAATTTATCTTTTTTCGTGAGTATTCTTAATAGATATCTCACTAATTTAGGTGATAAATATTAAGTTGCTATTAAAAAGGTAATTAGGTATTTGCAAAAAAATCAAGGATTATATACTGGTATATAAAAGGGTCAATGATTTTAAAGTAATTGGATATACGAATTTAGATTTTGTTGGTTGTATAAATGATATGAAATCAACATCATGCTATATTTTTCTTTTGGTTGGTGAGCTTATCTTTTTGGAAAAGTATGAAACAAACATTCATTACATCTTCCATCATGCAAGTAAAGTTTGTTACTTGTTATGGTACAAGAACATATGCAATATGACTTAGGAATTTCATTTTGAGCTAAAAGCAATTGACTTCATTGAAGGCCTTTAAGGATTTAGTACGACAATTTTGCGACAGTAATGTTCTCAAAGAATAACAAAAACATCTAGTGGTTCCAAACATATAGAAATTAAGTACTTTGTAGTCAGAGATTGAGTTAAGAACGGTGACATTCTTAATGAATATGTTAACACTAAGATGATGATAGCAGATCTTCTAACCAAGGTTGTTCCACCTATTGTTTTCAAGCAACATGTTTCAAACATGAGTGTTTTGAATTCTTTTGATGTGATTAGTTAGTAGAAAAGTTTACATTATAAACTTACTTATGTTGCTTTTGCAATTTATTTTTCTATGAACTTATGTATTTTTTATTTTGCATACATGTTATGAAACTTAGATGTTATTATGATAAAGTTTATCTTGAGATATAATTGTTTTCTTGGTGAAATATTGTTTGCTTTTGCATAAATGTAAACTAAAATTGTCTCCTTGGGAAGATGAAATTAAAATTAATGTCATATTTATAAAAGTAGTTGTAGTTGTCGCCTTAGGGAGATGGTTGTTTATTTTATACTGATATCCTTATAAAAGTCACAAAGAGGACCTTTACACTATAGTATGGGAGGATTACTTGGTTATGTTATATATGTAAGCACACCATCATGTTCTTGTGATTTGTTAATGAAATAACTGACTCTTGTAGTTATAGATATATTATACAATAAATTGATATATTATCATCCATAGTTTAGAGTTGAATGCTTCATTGGATCTAATCATGTTTTGAGGTAAATTATATTGAGTTATAATTTATTTTTTGGCCATTTATGTTGTTGTTTGATTTGGAAGTCATTTTCTTAACCAAATTTCAAAATTGAAACTCAAATAATATTGCCCAAGTGAGAGAATATAAGAATTTTCTTATTTTTAGGTTACTATTGATTTGATTTATTTTTACTTTTAAATAAAAATGGATTAAGCATATGACTCAATTATATGATATCTAAAAATAATAAAGTGATTCAATAAGTTATATATTTACCTCATGGTATATATATTGTGTTAAGAAAGTGATTTTGGCTTATTTAGGTTATTTGTGTAAGGCAATTTTTAAGTCCATGGTGAGTGGACTCAATTATGATTATATTATTATTAAGGCTAAATCCTCTCTTCATATTAGATGTTTACAATTGTGAACTGTAAAAGATGTACTGGGAAGGGAAGATTCTCTTCTCTATAAAGATATTTGTGTGAAAGCATTATCAAGGGTTTTAATCTTGATATATGATCTGTAAAATTATGAATTCTTATATTTGTACTTTGGTTTATTGAAGGCCAATAATCTAATTAAATAAATTATTTATCAAACATTTAAAATAATTGTTTAACTTAATTGATGAATAAGCTATTTATCAAACACTTGTAACATATAAATATTTGAATTACAACACATTGCATCGTGAACTGCTAAAAGTATAAGGGGAGATAAGAGGCTAGGGAATGTTGTGTTGTAATGCCATATTTTGTTGAAATATGTCTCACTTTTATTTATTTATTTTTTAAAATTTACGTCTTTTTAGCCTCTTATGCAGACTTGGAAGTGTTGAGACAATAATGCATTGAATTATTCATACAGGTTTCTTATTTTCGATACTTTATGATCCCTTCTTCAATGATTTGTGTTTATAGCAGTTTATTCTGTTTACCTTTTGTTGGTTAACAGAATTCTGCTTAAGTAATACATCTTTATTGGCTGAAGACGAAAGAAAATTTAGTGCAATCTACAGCCCTTAATAGCATTGGATTGCTGAATTTAGATGAATGCTATGTTCAGATGGCTAAATTTACTGATTAGTGGAGAGTAGTATGTGAAGCTCAAAACAATATATCATTGGCACATGATTCTGCAGTCTTTCTTGTTTAATGCATGCAATTCAATTTGTACTGTGAAAGAACCAAAATAAACTATTATAAATGAAGATGACCAAACAAGGACCATAGTTGAAATTAAGCTAAAATGAAATGCATTTTGGAAAGGTGAGAATATTAGCAAAAGAATATTATATTTGGAAATTAAAAGAGGGTTTTGGTCTAGGCCTTTGATTCTTTATCTGGTTTGAAATGTACAGAAACTCAACCTGCTTCCATAATTGTTGCCTCAGAGAAATATCTTTTACATTTACAAAGAAAACGTTCAATCCAAAAGAAATATTTTTCATGTCTACAAAGGGGATCTTCGATTATAGGGATTGAGCACTCAACATGTCAGTCAATTGCCTTCTCTAACATGAAAATGGTTCCCTATCCATAAAAGTATATTTGGCTAGCTAGCAAAGAGGATATTCAGTTGTCAGGACTGGAAACCCCTTCGATAGTAGCTAAGTAGGTTTTCAGTCCTCTGCATTGGTAACTCTTTGCAAATATAAAAATGAAATTATCATTTTTTACGTTTAGAAATTCAATTGTCTTATGCAAATATAAAAATGATTTCTGTAAATTGTATTTTTTGTTCCTGCAAAAAGGCGGTAGCAAAATTTCATCAGAGCACAGACGAGTTGTAGCATTCCTGAAGATTTTTAAATTACATATTAATATTATATAATTATACAAAAAAATTTAAAAATATATACGACAATCCTTCTCTATAGAAAGGATTTTCATTTCTTATAATTGGAAACCACCTTTCAAACGGGGGTTGGCAGTCCCCGACATTAAAGAACCCTTCATTTGTCATTACTGGAAATTAAGTTGCCTTTGCAAATATAAAAACGACCTCCGATCCATAATATGTCATGCTTGCAAAAAGAATTATTGGGGTCCCAACAATGTCTATTTATTGGAATGTTGGAACAATGTTAGTTTACTAGAATGTTGGAATAATGTCAATTTATTGAAATGTTGGAACAATATCAATTTATTGAAGTTTTAGGGTCCCAGCGATGTGAATTCACAAAAACCACTTCGCAACGCGGGTATCGACTGTTGGGACCTTTCTGCAATGTCAACATAATTCAGTTTCTCTGTCCACTTTTATCATGACTCTACATAAACCTGAACATGAGCCATATTATCACCGGAGCAGTCACAACAAATATTTCAGATAATTAGCTATTATCTTGTCTTCTTAAGTTTTTCCCACCCTCCTTATTTTCTTCTCTTTTGTGTTTGGCCGTTAAAGCCCTTAAACAATGTATAAACATCCGAAGATGATTTCAACTCCAACAAGTTCAACTTCTGTAGGATCAGAAAGGTAGTACAACTCTTTGAGCTCTCTAAACCTACTTTCAATTCATGGCGGTTGCCTGGTCGCAGTGGTTATATTCGCCTTTGTTGTTGTTATTATTATTATTTATTTATTTAATTTAACCTTTAGGGAAAAATCAATTTCTTTATATTAAAATTAAAATTTGATATTTTTATTATAAGTAAACCTACTTATATTTTTGTAATATAGAAAGTAGAGTGAGGGGGAGAGTGATCGCATGAAAAAATAAATGACTATTCTTTTTTATTTTTTTATTATATAATATTACTCCAACTTTTTTACATTTACTTTCTTCTTATTTTTACTCCATACATTGTATGATCCACAGCTCTACTGCCTACTAATAGAGAGTGATTATTTATTCCTCTTTTAGGGAATGTAATAAATAACTCTCATTTTTATTTATATGGGAGATTATTAAGTTAAATGAGGAGGATCGTAAGGCAAAATCGTTACATTTTGCTGTGAATGGAAGATGACTCATAACTTTTCAGGTTCACATTTTTTAAGTAACTATTTTTACATTTATATTGTATTTAGTTAAAAAAGAAGAAAGAAGAAGAAAGAAGACATGACTTTTTCCTTAACTGAGACTAAGGTACTTTCTTCCCTTATATCCGTCATCAATATGACTATTCTGCTCCTCCTACTTTTTATTTGTGTATAAAAAATACCTAGATTACAGAAAGACTAGGAACAAAGGAGAATTAAAAAAAATTTTGGCTCACCTTGATTTTTTTATTGACTAAAAGTTGCCTTTTTTTAAAAAAAAAATTCTGTGCTATTTTTTTTCTCTACAGGTCAGTCGGGATAGAAGGAAATTTCCACTCATCACTGCATGCAGTCATAATATTTTTTATTACAACATTAGGAGGTTGTCTTCAATTCCAATATCAATCCCAGAAGAAATCTTTGTTGGAAGAGCAGGGAAAAATGATGGAAACCATTTATGTTAATTTGTTTATGTATGGTGAAGGTTTATGGCAGAAATTAAACTCAAAACTTGTTGTGGATCAAGATGCCTTTCCATCATCAAAAGAATCACCCCATTATTTGGAATTCTAGTCGTGGTACTGATTATGATTATATTGTACCCAGTGCTTGGGTTGCTTGCATTCATAATATGGACTCCAATTATAATAGAAGCTGCACTCAAGTTTTTTCAAGAAATTCTTCAATGGTTCCATCCCAGAATTAGCCGTGCCAGAGAGATTATAGCTAGTTATTTCAACAGGGCAGACAATGGCTCTCCTGGAATTCAAGAAAATAGGTCTGCTAGTACGGAAGCAAATGATTTCTCGAGAGAAAATGAACCTCCTATTTCAATGTAATGGAAATTTCCTAATTCCTATCAAAATAAGTTGATTAGATTGTCATTTTAGTTGACTTTTAGTTTTGGGTCTTTCCTAAGGGATTCGAATGTCCTTTCAGCTGACATGTAGTTCTAGTCCCTATCAAAATAAAATGTAATGGATGTATTTTTTATTTTCTGTTAATATTTTAGAGGTGAGACTTGTTAAATTCTATTACAGTAGCGGTTAAATATCTGTTCATCAGTTTCTTGCTTTTCTATAACTAAGAGTGCTTAGCCAAAATCAAATTCCTTTTCCTGGGTGTTGTTGACTCCCCCATCTGTCCAATTCACAACCTTATCCTATGTCTTATTGCTTGGTGTCTCCTATTTATGGAGTTTGGATGGTTTTCATCTCTAAAATAGATTCACAAGTGTTTTTATTATAAATTATAACGCAGTGGTTAGTTTTCCTAATTTATTATGCTTCATCTCACCCGACCCCCTTTGATAAGTTGATTAATGAAGTTGTTGATTAGAAGAAAATTTGTAATGTCATATGCTCAATTGAGTTAGATGATACTATATATAATATAATACAGAGTACATATTATAAGACATAAGTGATGTGAGACATAATGCTACTTATCTACTAGCACTCCCCCTGAAGCTGGGCTATAAATATCAATCATGCCCAGTTTGTTGCAAATGTCATCAACCCATTTTCCTAAAAGAGTTTTAGTAAATAAATCAGCTAATTGTTCCCCAGTTCTAATATGTCTAAGATTGAAAATCCCTTCTTGTAACTTCTATCTAACAAAGTAACAATCAACCTCTACATGCTTAATTCATTCATGAAAAAATCGAATTTGAAGCAATATGAGTAGCAACTCGATTATCACACCACAATTGCATAATTCTATGAGTCTTGATGCCAAGTTGTTTAAGAAGGTAAGCAACCTCTACAAGTTCAAACGTAGCATGAGCCATAACTTGGTATTTAGACTTTGTACTGAAGCAAGATATAACTGTTTGTTTCTTACTTTTTCATAACATAAGATTTCCTCCAACAAACACATAATACCCAAAAGTAGATCTCCTATCTATGGGACATTCTGCCCAATCTGCATAAGAAAAAGCTTTCACTCTATAATGATCATAATTTTTATATAAAATTCCTCAATCAAGTGCATTTTTCAAATACTTCAAAGTGTATGTAAGAGCATCCTAGTGAGAGGTTTTTGAAGAGTTTATAAACTGACTAACCATACTTACTAAAAAGGCAATATCAGGCCTAGTTATAGTAAGGTAGTTTAATTTTCCTACCAATCTCCTATATTGCTCGGGATCTTCAAGTAGCTCCCCATCTTCCGGACTAAACTTAACATTTGTAATCATAGGAGTTTCGCATGGTTTAGCACCAATCATCCTTATTTCATTCAAGAGGTCAAGCACATATTTTCTTTAAGACAAGAAATCCCTTTCTTCTCTCAAGCAATCTCAATGCCTAAGAAATACCGAAGTGCTCCTAGGTCTTTAGTCTGGAATTTAGCTTGAAGAAAAGCTTTCAATTATGAAATGTCCAGTTTGTCACTCCTAGTAATCATAATATTGTTAACATACACAACTAGAAGAATACATCCTGAATCAAATTATTTATAAAACACAGAGTGATCATGATCACTTTTCTTCATTCCAAATTCTATCATCATTTCACTGAATCTTCCAAACCAAGCTCAAGGAGATTGTTTCAACCCATATAATAATTTTTTTCAAATGTAGTACCTTACCACACTCCTACTGAGTAATAAACCTAGGTGGTTGCTCCATATATGCTTTTTCATGCAAATCTCTATGTAAAAAGGTATTTTTAACATCCAATTGACAAAGAAACCAGTTACTAGTAGCAACAAGAGAGATAAACAATCGAACAGAAGTAATTTTGATCACAAGAGAAAATGTTTTTGAGTAATCAATATATTAGGTCTGAGCATATCCTTTAGCTACTAAACATGCTTTCAAACAAGTAACAAAACCATCTGAATTCACTTTCACAGTAAATACCTATTTATAACTAATGGATTATTTACCATCAGGTAAAAACATAAGATCCCATGTTTGATTTACCTTAAGAGCTTTCATTTCTTCCTCCATAGTAGCACGCCACCCATCATGAGAAAAAGTTTCGAAATATGACTTAGAAACAGTAATAGTATCTAAGGAGGCAATAAAGGATCGAGAAGAAGCAGGTAAAGAAGAATATGACACATAGTTAGAAATGGAATAGGGGTGATTAGAGTTACCTTTTTGGGTACAAGTATGGATGCCTTTCTAATGAGCAATAGGTAGATTCAAATTAGAAGACACAAGAGGAGGATCTGATGAGGAAGAAGTTGGTAAGGGAAATGAAGTTGATGGATCGTTTAGAATTAAGTCTGGATTGGATGTTTGTGGCTTGTCTAGTGGAGAAGCTGCTGATGGTACTTGTACTCTATAAGAATAAACATATTTAATGGGAGGTCGAACCCAATTCTATTATGGAGAAACTTATGGATCCTGTGAAGGAAAAGATACGAGGAAGTATTCATCAATAGGTTCTAAATCTGGTAAGGTGGAGGAAGATAGAGAAGGCCCAAAGAATGGGATAAACTTAAAAAATATAACATCAAAAAATATAATGTAATGATTTAAGTTAGAAGAAAAACACCTATTTTGAGTACCAGAATATCTAAGAAAAACATACTTCAAAGACTGAGGATCTAATTTGGATACTTGGAGATGATTATCATGAACGAAATATGTACATCCAAAAATACGTGGGGGAATAGGAAATAAGGACTTAGAAGGGAACAAAGCAGAAAGCAGTACCTGATCATCAAGAATTGAAGAAAGCATGTGATTTATTAAAAAATAAACTATAGAAACTGCATCTATCTAAAAACTTTAGGAACTTTCATTTAAAATAAAAGGGCATGAGAAACTTCCATTAAATGTCGATTTTTTCGTTCAGCTACTCTATTTTATTATGGAGTAACAGCACAGGATAACTGATGAATTATACTATGTTGTGATAAATAGGCTGAAAACTGTACAGAGAAATACTCCTTAGCGTTATCACTTTGAAAATTACAAATAGTTGTGTGAAACTGATTTGTAACTTCAGCATAAAAAGTACAAAAGATATTAAATAACTTTGAACGATTTTTCATTAAATAGAGCCAAGTCAATCTTGAATAATCATCCACAAAATAATGAAAATCAAATTTTAAAATAACTAGGCAAGGTCCCTAAATATCCGAATGTATTAACTCAAATGGAGATGAAACCCACTTATTAATTCTAAGAACATATGATTGATGATATTATTTAGCAAATTGACAAGACTCACAATCTAAATGAGAAACAGATTCTAAGTTAGGACATAACTTTCATAAAGATACCAATAAGGGATGACCAAAATGACAATGCAACTAATGTGGAGTAGGGGTAGTAGCAGCAACAGTTGATTAAGTAACTTTGTTATCCAGTATGTACAATCCCCTAAATTCAAATCCCCTACTAAAAATTTTCTTTGTCAACAAATCTTGAAAATACAATAACTAGGAAAGAAGAAAATACCATAATTATAAGTAAGTATAATTTAACTGACTGAAAGTAAATTAAATAGGAAATTTGGGAGACACAAAATATTGGATAGAGAAATATCGGGAGTGACATTAACCATACCACTTCCAATAACAGAAGCAGTAAACTTATTAGATAAAGTAACATGAGAAGGATGAGAGGTATTAAAGGAAAACACGACACCTATTTGACCCATCATATGATCAGTGACCTCAGAATCAATGACCCATCTAAAATTGAAATTGGAGAGACATGCAGTTGAATTACCTATTTGAACTGTTGAAGTAGTAGATTGAGTAGGTGGCAACTGTAAAAAGGTCTTCAATTGCAAATATTCAACATATTCACTATCAGACAATAATTTACCATTATTTCTTGATTTTTCTAAGCTATTAGAACCCTCAAACTTGCTTGTCAAATTAGAACCAGCATTCATGATGAATAAACTTATTCAAGTAGCAAATTAAAACCAGAAAATTACACGAAAAATAGAAAACACTGCTTGGAGACACGAAATTGCAAAACCAACCTCATAGAACTACTCAGAACCTTCCAAAACAATGTTAAACAGGAGATCGCAGCTTGTTGCTCTGCTGCGCGCCTCTATGCGTCGCTATCCTCCCCTACGCATGGGCTTCACACGCCTCCATAAACCCACGCATGTGATGCCATGTGTTGCCTATTCAAGATTGCCTGGTCCTGATCTATTGTCCGGTGTACCTAGACCTTTCAGTTCTGCTTCCACGACACTGAACAATATCACTGCTTTGCTCCAGCACCATACATTGCCCACCAACTAGTGCCTAAGGTCTGGGCATCCACTAATATGCGGCTTAGAGTGCCACTGGCCCTAGCGTGACCTTAGACATGCATAAAAAAAATAAAAAAAAGGAGAAGAAGAGAGAGAAAGAGAGTTGGGTTATTTTTATCTTTTTTGTTTGTTGAATATGGTAGAAAAAGGATTCTTAAAAGGCTTTAGATACCATGTTGATTAAAAAAAATTTATAATATCATATCCTCAATTGAGTTAAGCAGACACTATATATAATATAATATAGAGTACATTTTATAAGATATAAGTGACGTAGGATATAATGTTACTTTTCTACTAACAGAAGTAACCACGACATATTAATGAAATTGAGTAATTGATCTGTTGATGTTGTATAGCAGTTTTCTTTGGTGTAAAGTTTTTCTTGGAAAAAAAATTGCATCCCATCTAAATATAATTATGTGAGGAGCTGTTTACCATTACAAAAACTATGACATTGAGATTTTTGTTTTCCTTAGTTGCTCATGAATGTGTTATTCATTCGGTAATACCTCACCTGTAATTTGTTCAGATCAAGACAGGAGGTTTAAGTTTTAATCTGCTCTTCCTTTTTGCAATGAGTTCCCATAATTTGCCAACTACTAGTTTCAGATGGCTAAACTTAGAAATTGCTGGATGTGAGGTGATAACATTCAGTTACTTGGCTGTTTAGACGGAATGAGGTGAAACAGACTAACCGGCTATTCTTTTCGTTAGATTGGAACGGCAAAAAACTATTTACGCTTAATGCTTGTTTGATTCATAGTATCGTAATGGATGAACATAAACTTAATAGAATTGTTCACATTTTATAAAACTAGAAGTTGTTGTCTGAGTTCTTGAATCTGTTGGCAGGTCTGAATATTTTGGAGAAAACCTTTGTCCTTAGGAAATGGAAAAGTAAAAAGTAAAATTCCTCAGGTATTTATTGCAAAGTTTTCATTCAAAATATGTGTATTAATTACTTTATTAACTATTAAGAACTTCAATTTAATAATTATAATGCTTATCAATATTTGTAATTATACTAAAGTAATTAATATACATGGCAAAATATGAATGAAAAATCTTACGACAAATATTTAAAGAATTTTATTTAAATTTTGCCCAAAAGTAAACAGTACATATGCAACAGCGGTGAAAGGAAGTTCCGAGTGCAAGTGAAAATTTACATTTTAGGGCTCTGATATTGGTTACTGGGTTTTCATGTTCTGATTGCAACAAATATACAATTCAAAAGCTGGCTATTTTAAAAAATGTGGCTAATGAGTGAACTTTTCCCTATATAAAAATGATAGTAGAAATAGTGGTAGCTATTATGTACAGATCACATACTACAGTAACTACGCCTTCTGCGACAACTACATCGTAGATAAATTTTTATTTTAATAACATTAAGCCTCACCATCGTGTTAAATCCATGATATGCAGCTTGGAATCGGACAGTAGTATGATTGATCTTGTCACCCTATTATTTTTTGCTCAATTACATTGATTCTTCTGCATGATTACATTCAACTATTTGTTCTAGCTCTTCTTTGTAATGCTTGTCTTTTAAATATAATAGGATTTCTGATCATAATAACGATGATTTATATTTCTTTTGTCACTTATCCTTATTAGAAATTGAATTTAGTTTCAAGCTTTCTGCAGTATACAAAAAATGGAAATTTCATAAAGCATCCTATGAGTTCTTCTGATACTACCAGTCCTGCTCCAATACAAACCTAACTTTGGGCTTTATAATGTGTTTATATTATGTAACTATTTCAAAGATGAGAATTGGTACACAAACAGAAATGTGCACCTTTCTTCCAGAATTTAAATAGATTCGAAAAGAGACGGGAGAATGCTGTGCTGTAATGCCATATCTTGTTGAAATATGTCCTCTCTTTTTAAATTTACATATTTATAGTCTTTGATACAGATTCCGAGTAGGAAGCCGTTACCGGTATCTTTTTAATTCTTACAAGTCGAAGGAAATTGAGAAAATCACAGGTAGTGAGACACCCGGGTTGAACCAAAAGGAAAATAAATGGGAAAGAGGACCTGAGGAGGAATCGGATTCTCCTTCCAAGGAAAACAAAAAGAGGAGGGATAAGGTTTTATTTATTATCTTTAAAAATATTTTATATTTTTACATTTTAAAATAATTTAAAAATATGTTTTAAATTTTATTTCCATAATCTACTTTTAAAAATTATAATTTTAAATATGTAATAAAAATAAAAATAAATTTTACTCTTTTAAATTTTTTATTTTTATATCAATTTTATGATTAAATAAATTTTTTATTTATAATATCAATTATTATTTATTATTTATTTTTATTATGTTTGAAAATATTTTTTAAAAATAAAATATAAAAATATTTCCCAGCACACTGATCATAAATGATGTGACCACTTGGCAGGTTGCCTCCTCCATTTCGTAGTCCTCCTTCTCAGTCAATGACGACAACTACATGCCCTTGTGTGACACGTGTGAGGGCATAGTTGAAAAAAAGATTCGAGGATCATATGCATATAAAATATTAAGCATATTACTAAATTGGTTATTTAAAAATATCTTATTTTTTAAAAAAAATTATTTTACATCAATTAACTAAAATTTCAGGCTTAATATAATGTAATATTTATCTTTCAAGGACATGTTCGATATAGAAAATTAGAGGGTTATGTACTTATCATCTAAAATAAATTTTTAGAAGAAATCTAATATAAAATTTATTTTTCATTTACTAATTTAATAGTTCATTCTACAATATTTTGTACATAGGATGTATTTAATGAGAATTTAAATGAATAAATATTATTATATTTTATAATTTTAATTTGACAAAAGTTAGCAATCTTTTTATAAAAAATTATAAATTTCTAAAATTCTTAATAATACAACATTTAGCAATAGAATTATAACTTTGTATGCTTATTACACCTAAAATTTGTACAAAATTATATTTTTTTGAAAAAAAATTAAAGAATGGTATATACCCCTCGCACAAACGCCAAGAAAAATGGTATTTTCAAAGCTAAAAATCCGCACAATCTCGTAGAGGGGTTCAACTTTGAGTAATTTTACGCTGATTTATTTTTTTCCACATATTATTACTCTTTAAATATTGAATAAAATATAATTTAATATATATATATATATATATATATATATATATATAAATTCTTCTGATTTAAATCTTGCTCTTATCCTTATTCATGAATGAATATGTCAATTGAATGCTACTGTAATTAACTTTTTTAGTTTATGTAATTTTTATATTTAATAAAATTTAAGACAGTAATACCAATAAAGTATTAGTTTATTAGTTCAGCTAAAATTATAATGACCCCAAGCAAATTTTAATGTTTTAATATTTAAAATCGTTTAACGGTTATTATTTTTCCTTTTAACCTTGGATATATTTGGTAGGGGTAGAGATTTTGTCGCTTGGTTTGGTGTGGTGTGAGCGTGGACTATTCATGAACACCGTGTCACACTATGTGGGCCCAAATTCAGCCTCATCTAAATGAGACAGGCCAACCGCACCACTTTTTACCTTTCAACTTCACACAACGTGCACTTCACTGCCCAATCACTTGTAGACCTGTAGTTGTAGCTTTCGTCCAATCATTTTTCTACCAAATACTCAAAAACTTTGTATGCTAATTACACCTAAAATTTGTACAAAATTGTATTTTTTTGAAAAAAATCTTATTTAGTACACAAATCTTCAATATGGCTTGAAGGTCTTTATCAATTACTGAGAAAAAGTAAAATTAACATTATTATATCTAAAAATGTATAAATCAAATCACTCAATACAAATGAAAAACGAAAAAAGAATATATGTTGATTTAACCATAATATCATGTAACTAATTAATTTTTCTTTTTAATGGTTTCTAACTTGAATATCAAGAAATATTGTGTATTAATTAAAATTTTCAATTTTTAACTTGATTGAAATTATGAATGTAAATCAAATATAATTTAATTTGAGTAATGAGGAAATTAAAATGTATTATTATACTTAAAGATGATCAAATGATTAAATAAGGATGATGAAAGCATCTATGGTACGTTAATGCATCCGGTGCATCATAGACTTTTCATTTTTTCAATATAATAATTATAATTAAAAGTGTTATAACAAGTTGAGTTGATGGATTGGTCTAAAATTCATATAATTTTAGCTAATTTTGGATTAGGATAAATACAAAAAATAATAATAGTAATTTGATTTGATAAGAGATTTGGCTGGATTAACTTGACTTAATAAGGGATTAAAATTAGTCAATGCAAACTTATTAAATTATTGAGTTAAGTTGTTAGTCTAGTTGTAATAGTAATATAAGATGTAAAGTTAATTAATTAGTACATGTATGTATGTATGTATATATTAAAATTATATATTTTAAAATAATAATAAATAATATTTAATATTAAATTAATAAATTTATATATTTAATATTATCAACATATATTTAAAAAATTATTAAAATCAAAGCCAAACACACACATTTCTATCCCATAAATTTTATACTAAATTGATCTTTGATGTTTACGATCTTACTTCATTTGCAATTAAATGCTTCTATTTATTTTTTATTTTTAACTATAATTTATATTAAATTTTTATTTAATTTTATTAGTAATTGACACATGTCAATAATGTTTCAATTTGTGTAATATACTATCTCTCTATATATATATTATTTGTCCAAATTTATAC
The DNA here is from genome assembly GCA_020226215.1 of Sindora glabra. NCBI lineage: Eukaryota > Viridiplantae > Streptophyta > Magnoliopsida > Fabales > Fabaceae > Sindora > Sindora glabra. The sequence continues at coordinate 29,867,777 of CM035234.1, read as the reverse complement.
TATTTATATTATGTTATGTATGATGATAATATATATATATATATATATATATAGAGAGAGAGAGAGAGAGAGAGAAGAAAATATGGATAAAACAAATTTCGCAATGTTCAATAAACCAAAATATTTAAAAAAATAAAACATTCGTAAATCACCAAAAGAAAGTCATAAAATTGTAAAAATGTCATGAATAAAATATAAATGAAATAAAGTTATTACCATTCGCTTTTAAATAATTTATGTTATTAACAAAAGTTGAGTTAGTATTTTTTTAGCAATTTTATTCAACCAATAACTCTTGGCAAAGGTATAATTAATGATTTTGTAACAATGTAATGTTCTCATTCATAATTTCAAGTACACAGCAAACAACAAAAAATATATATAATATTGATTATCAAATGGAGGAAGTTGCAGATTAGACTAATAATGTTGTTAATGTAATCTAATGTAATATTTTTACGATTATGATTCTCTAATAGCGTAATGCTTGGTATATTGTTATGTCTATTTTGGTTTAGGCTTTTGACTAATAAGGTTAAGTGAGTGAGACTAGCCATTGGCCCATTGCAATGCAAGGCAAGCAAAGTGACTAGCTATTACATTACAATGGTTGCCTATCCACAGGTCAAAGTTATTTTTTATTTTTTTTAATATTTTTACTCTTCTATAAATATTTCCTTCAATCAAACTAAATTGCCACAACAAAGTACAAGCTTTCACTTTTCTCTCTTTAGTCTCTTCTATTCTCTAAAATTTCTATTCACAACAAGTGTTTAAATTTTTAACTTAGTGAAAAATTAAAGGTGAAATATAAAATTCTAAATTGTTCACTTCTTCTCTCATATAAAAGGCCATTGGTAAAATTCTTCAATTCTTTCTACTTACTTTTTATAATTGTTATTTGGTTTTATATTCAATATTCAATTCTTATAGTATTATTATTGATATTTTTTTATAGTTGTCATTTATGTTAACTTCTATATTAGTACTCCTTTTCCTTGATACTATTATTACTAAGTTGCGATTATGAATTTGAATGATTCTAATTATATATAAAATTTCTTGGATAATCAAAATTTTCTAAATAATGTAATTACCAACTTTTCAAATAACGAATTCATAAATATTCTTTGAAATAAAAGTTTTTTCATTCTATTAGAAGTTTAAAATATGATTTTTAAATGGTATTTTATGTTAAAATCCTCTTTATAAGTTGTTATTTGTGGTTATTATTATTTTGAATATAATTTAATTTTATCAAAAAATAAAAATTTTATTCAAAATAATAATAATAACAACAACACTAGTAATATTGAATTCAATTGATTGCTATTGATTTGAAATTAATATTTAAAAAATATTTAAAATGTACAATTTGCCTAAAATTTCTTGATAAATATTGATTCAAAATTGGAACTGATGATATAACAACCTAATGTGATTCTAACTTAATGAAAAAATGACCTAATTTGATATACAACTTCAACATATTAGATCAATTTGATTTGATTTGATTGGTCTATTTTTAGCATGTTTAGTTATAATCAAGCTAAAACGAAATGCATTTTAGAAAAGTGAAAGTATTGATAATTATTCATTTATATTTGAAAAAGAGGATTTTAGTCTAGAGAAATATCTTTTACAATTACATTTGGAAAGGAAATGTTCAATTTGAAAGAAATAGAGAAAAATACAAATTATTCCTTCTAATTATGAAGTGGTTAAATTTTATTCCATCAAACTATAGAAATAGATAAATTACTTCTTAAAATTATGCAAAACTTGCATTTTATCCCACCATTAGTAATTTAATGGAAAATGTTACGAAAAATTAGAAATTATCTCCACCAACTATGGAATAATTTTATTTTGCTCCCACTAACATTTAAAATTTACAGATTAAGTTCTTAATTATATAAAACTTACGATTAACACTCATATACTTAATTAATCTTTTTATTAAATTATATGATTTTTCAAAAAAAAATTAAACATAAGTTATAATATTACAATATGTTAGACTATTACATCATTTTCTGTGCATAATTCTTATGTTATATGATTAATAAAAATCAAATTAAATTAAGTATATAAAAATTTAATTAAAGACTTAAAAAATGAGTTGTAAAATTATGTGCAAAAATAATATAATAAATTAATATACAATAATATTGTAATTCATATTTACTAGTATTACTCAACATTGGCCATCACTATTCAATTTTTTTTTCAATTAAATTAGTTGCTTATCCCATGAAATACGAACCAAAAATATTAAGTAAAAAAATGAGGTAAATATAAATGTTATGTTATATAGAAAAGACCAAAAACTTAATATTTTCATTTCATATAATCATATTCAATTTAATTTTAATATCACAATAATTATAGTAGTGATGAATAGTAAATTTGATTTTGTTATTCAACTTTTTTATAATTTACTTTATTTAAAATTTAATAATTATATAATTTATGAGTTATCTTTATTTTATTCTTTTAAATTTATAATTTGTTGTAATACTCATATTTAGACTAATAAATCTATTTTTAAAAAGATATTATATTAATTAGTAAATTTACTTTATTTGTTAAAGTTCATTTTTTAATAAAACTTTGGGAGGGAAATGGGAAACTTGAAGTAGTAAACTCATCAAAGAGAATAATGTGTATTTTGGCATAAAATAAAATTTGATTCCAAACTAAGATGGTGTAAGGGCTAGGGTGACTTCTAATTTTCCTTTAAACAAATGTGTAATCTTGTATAAAACATGATAATATCAAATTCTATTCAATCTTTCCTAAAAATTTACATTGGTTAGGCTTCTTTTTGTGATAAACAATTAATTTCAATCAATGTTTGTTTTAATTTTTTGAAAGGATTTTTATATTTTTTTGGAAAAAATGTAAATAATGTAAATTTATTAAGTAATATAATTTATTTATGAAAATAGAGATATTAGCCTAAATATGAGTATTACAATGAATTATAAATTTTAAAAGAATAAAATAAAAATAACTCATAAATTATATAATTATTAAATTTTAAATAAAGTAAATTATAAAAAAATTTAGGGGATAAAATAGAAATTATTATTTATCATCGCTATAATCATTATAGTGTTAAAATTAAATTGAATATGATCATACAAGATAAAAGTATTAAGTTTTTGATTTTTCTATATAACATAATATTTGTATTTACTTTATTTCTTCACTTCATATTTTTTGCTCATATTTTATAGAATGAGCAACTAATTCAATAAAAAAATTGAAAAAATTGAATAATGATAACTAATATTGGTTAATATTGGTAAACATAAATTATAATACTATTATGTATTAATTTATTATATCATTTTTTCACATAATTTTGCAACTCATTTTCAAGTCTTTAATTAGAATTTTATATATTTAATTTAATTTTTATTAATTATATAATATAATAATTATGCATAAAAAATAATTTAATAATCTAACATACTGTAATATTATGATTCATGCTTAAAAACTTTTTTAAGAATTATGTAATTTAATGAAAAAGTTAATTAAATACGTAATGAGTGTTAATAGTAAGTTTTATATAATTAAGAGCTTAATCTATAAATTTTAAATGTTAATGAGGGTAAAATACAATTATTCCATATTTGGTGGGCATAATTTATAATTTTTCCTAAAATTTTTCATTAAATTACTAAATGTGGGAGTAAAATTCAAGTTTTACATAAATTCAAAAGAGTAATTTGTTAGTTTTCATAGTTTAATGGAGTAAAACTCAACCACTTTATAGTTGAAGGGAGTAATTTATATTTTTCTCAAAAAAATTTATTTATATCTGTGAAGAGTATTATCAGTTATTTATTCATGAAACCCAATTATAACTAGATCTATAAATAAATTTGGCGACCTACTCAACTCAAAATATTTGATTAAAAAAAATATAAAGTTTGGATTTATTTTTAATGGTTGAATATTTATTGGGTTTTTTCTTCCTATGACTTGATTAATATTTAGATTTAGACATTGATAATAGAAAACAAGCCAATTCAACTTGACCTAATTATATAAATTATTTTTAATAATATAATTATATATTTTAAAAATTAACTATATTTAATTATTTTTTATGTAAAAAATACTTAGTTTTATATAATTAAATATTTTATTTAAAAATAAAAATAATCAAACTTTAAAACCAAGCATTGAATTATGGATAAATTTAATTGAATTGAGTCAATTTTTTTAAAAATTAAATGGACTTGATTATCGCTTACACAGTTATATTTTATATAATTAGGTATAAAGAGTTTGGCTCAAAATCTGATGACTTTGCTTATATACATTTCTAATTGCGGCAATGGGGCCTTCAGCGGAAAGCCCTTCGCAAATACTACCCTTTTCCATGACCCTAGATTCCATTGCCTTTGAACGTATAAAAAATTAAAAATGATTTCGGATACGAAAGAAATATTTTTTATGTTCGGAAAGAGGATCTTCAATTGTCTAGAAATTCAATTGCCTTCTCCATTTACACCCAAAAAAAAAAAAGGGAAATTCAATTGCCTTCTTAAATATAAAAATAACTCCCTATCCATGAAAATATATTTCATGCTTGCCTTCTCAAATTCGATCGTAGGGACTAATAAAAAAAAATCTCTACTAAGCGGGTTTTCAGTCCCCTTTGAAAATATAAAAATTATTACCATTTTTTACATTTTGAAATTCAGTTGCCTTTGCAAATATAAAAATGATTTTCATCCCGAATGAAAGACGTATCTTCTATATTTGCAAAGGGGGTTTCGAGTCCTTGGTGCTGGAAACCCACGTTGCAATTATAAAAATGATTTTATATTTGCAAAGGGGGTTCTGAGTCCTCAATGCTTGAAGCTGAAAGCACTTTGCAAACATAAAAATGACTGGATGTATCTTTCATTTGCAATGGGACTTGGCGTCCTCAGCGCTAAAATCGCTTTACAAATATGAAAATGATTTTTGAAAGCCCTCTGCAAATATGAAAATGACGGTGAGCTTTATGGTGCCGAAGGTTTTTAAAATTTTGAATAATATGATAATATAAGAATTTGTTAAATTGATATTTTTTAGATATATTTGTTAAAAATTAAGTAGTCATAGTTGAATAATTTTGATTCAATAATTTTAAAAATTTAGCACGTCATTTTAAATTTTAAAACTTTAAAAATATTACAGTAAGGACAAAATATGACCGTGTGCATTTCCCAATTGAAAGGGGATTTTGAGTCATCAGTGCTAAAATCCATTACAAATATAAAAATGATTTCTGAAAGTCCGTTGCAAATAAAAAAAAATGGAGGAGGTAGGTTGCAAATAAAAAAAAAGTCCGTTGCTAAAATGATTTCTGAAAGCCCTTTGAAAATAAAAAAATTGGATGCATCATTCATGTGCAAAGGAGTTTTTGAGTCCTCAGTGCTGAAATCGCTTTACAAATAAAAAAATGATTTCCCGTCTGACAGATGTCTCATTTATATTTGCAAAATGCCGATTTTGAGTCTTTGGTGCTGGAAACCCAACCTCCTTTGACCTGAACTTGAGGCATATTATCACCAGAGTTGTCCCCACAAATATTTCGGATAACAACCCATGTCTCTTTTGAGGTTTCCCAGTCTCTCTCTTGTTTTCTTCTCCCTTGTCTTTTTAAAGTCCTTAAGCAATACACGTACACATCGCAAAAATGCTTTCGACTCCAACAAGATCAAGTTCCGCAGGATTAGAAAAGCCTTGCATATCTATTTGAGCTCTCCAAACTAACCTTCAATTTATGGTGATTGCACAATTTTTATTATCACTATCATTTGTCATCATTGTTGCCATGTTTGATTCAGTATTAGCATTTATTTGAATTTAACCTTTATGGGAAAATTTATTTCTTCATATTAAAATTAAAATTTGATTGTTTTATTTATAAAGGAGATTATTAACTTAAATAAGGACTAACATAGGAAAAAAATCACTAAGACAACTTATAGGTTCTCTTAAAATTTGATTTTTTTTAAAATAACTATTTTTACATTTATATTTATAGTTAGCAAGGTTTTCAAATCCGGACTGACCCAATTGGTTTAACCAATCAAACTGGCACTTGAGTGAGAAAACAGTCCAGATAGACCCATAAACCTGGACTCAAAAAAATTCGTGTTAGCTCGGTAAAAAACCAGTTGAATTGCTAATCCGGTTAACCCAATGACCCAATTCATTCAATTTTTTTTCTTTACTTTTATCCAATTCAAAAGCTTAATGTACAAAAAATCCTACCTAAATTTAAAAATTTATTATATGTTCAAAGATTAAAGTGAATAAAAATTTTTGAATTATATTTATTATTACTATTATATTATTTAAAACACTTTATAAATATTAATATTGTTTGAAATAATTTTTTAGTAAGCAATTATGAAATATTTTAAGACACAACTACCTTTTAAATTATCTTGTTTAATTTATATTTTTTATGTTTTGGAGTTTGCAACTTTATCATCTATTTATTATAATATGAATTGCTATTATTTTTTACTTCATATTAAAGTATATATAAAAAATAATATCTTACCAATATATGTAAACCCACTAAAATATAAATTTCTAGCAAATGATATTCTTGCATTTTGAATACAAAACATTATGTTTCAATTGTTTTAAAGGTTTTTCTTATCAATTTCTATATTAATTATTCCTTCTATTTCTATGTTACTCATAATTTTAATAAAATCAACGTATATTTGTGTTTTAAAAATAAAATAATAAACTTATATTAATTAAATAAATTTATTTTTATATACATATATATAATATATAATTTATTATATATAAAAATATAATAACCGGTTCAATCATCCAGTCCGATCGGTTAAACCGGTCCGATCGTGACTTGTTCATTATGTCGGGACGATGATCGGGTTGGGTTTGAAAATATTGGTACTTAGTAAAAATGAAAACATGACTTTTTCATTTTTTAAGTGAGGCTAGGATATTCTCTTCTCTTATGTCCATAATCAATATGACTATTCTGATCCATCTACCTTTTGTTTGTGTAGGAAAAACAAAACCGAGAGAACGAAAGGGATAGAAACAAAAGAAAATTATATTTTTTTGGCTGACCTTTATTTTTTATTGACTAAAAATTTTCTTTTTTAAATAAAATATATTAGTGAAAGCTATTTTTTTTTCTACAGATCAGTTGGGATAGAAGGAAATTTCCATTCATCGCTGCATGCAATCATAATATCTTTGATTACTACTTTAGAGGTTATCTTCAATTCCAATGTCAATCCCAAAAAAAATCTCTGTTGGAAGAGTATGGAAAAATTATGAAAGCCATTTATGTTAATATGGTTATGTATGGTATGGGATTAATGGCAGAAATTAAGCTCAAAACTTGCTGTGATCAAGATGCCTTTCCATCATCAAAAGAATCACCCCATTATTTGGAATTCTTGTTGTGGTACTGATTATGATTATATTGTACCCAATGCTGGGGTTGGTTGCATTCATAATATGGGCTCTAATTACAATAGAAGCTACATTCAGGTTGTTTCAAGAAATTCTTCAATGGTTCCATCCCAGATTAAGTCGTGCCAGTGGCAAGTTACTTCAACAGAGCAGAAAATCCCTCTCCTGGAATTCAAGAAAATGGTCCTCCTAGTGTGGAAGCAAGTGACTTCTTGAGAGAGAAGGAACCACCTGTTTCAATGTAAAGGAAATTTCCTCATTCCTATCAAAATAAGTTTATTAGATTGTAATTTGGCTAACTTTTAGTTTTGAGTCTTTTCCAAGTGATTAGAACGTCCTTTTAGTTGATTTGTAGTTTTAGTTCCTATCAAAATAAAATGTAATGGATGTATTTATTTTCCGTTAAAATTTCGGATATGATATTTGTTACATTTTGCAACAGTTGCGGTTAATCTTTGTTCATTAGTTTATTGCTCTGCTATAACTAGGAGTGATTAGCCAAAATCAAATTCCTTCTCCCGAGTGCTGTTGCCTCCCCCATTTATCCAATTCATAACCTTGTCCCATATACTGTTGCTTGGTGTCTCCAATTTTTGGAGTTTAGATGGTTTTAATCTCTAAAATAGATTCACGAGTCTTTCCATGATAATGCATTGATTATTGTTCCTGATTTGTTATGCTTCATCTGAGCCCCTCTTGATAAATTGATTTAAATGAAGAACTGCCATATATTGGTGAAATTGAGTAATTGATCTGTTGATGCTTTATAGCAGTTTTCTTTGGTATCAAGTCTTTCTAGGAAAGAGAACTGCATCCCATCTAAATATAATTATGTGAGGAGTTGTTTCTCATTGCAAAAAATAAGACATTGGGATCTCTGTTTTCCATATTACTCAGTTATTTTTTAATGTATTTTTCATTTGGTAATATCTCACCAGCAATTTGTCTAGAACAAGAAAGAAGGTTTAACATAATCTGCTCTTCTTTTTTCCATCGAGTTCCCATAATTCGCCAACAACTATTTGTTATATTTAAAAATAAAATAATTAATTTTATTAGAAATATTATATGGATTAGCATTAATTTGGAATATTTATTTAAGTAATTAGTTTTGTGTTTTAACATTAAGCATAGAACAGATTGGGCCCTAGTTTAATATGTATGATCCATGATAGGTTGGATCATGCATAAGCCCATATGGGTAGAGGTCCCAACTTATAGCCCTTTAGTAGTCAGTAGTTTCCTATCACAAGTCTGACTATAAATAGAGAGATCAGGGTTATTATTTTGATACACAGAAAGAAATAAGGATTCCCACTATTCTAAATTTTTCTCTCCCTTTTCTCTCTATCTTGATAACCTAAGGGGCCAAGTAGGTTGTAATTCTACTCATCATCATTCAGATCAATCATGGCCTTATCAAATTATGCTCCAGGTACGCTCATAATTTGTTATGATTAATTTTATATTTTTGTGATTTTAATTCATACTTCTAACAATTGGTATCAGAGGAATGTTGATGTATGGATTTATGATTGTGAGCAATCTGATAGATTCATGAAATTTCTTAAATTTTTTTTTTCTAAAATAATTAGATCCGTTTTTTTTCTTTCGATTAAATATTGATTCATGATTATTATACTCCAGATTTTTTAATTTTGGAACAATTTGGATCTGTTTTTCCTTTCAATTAAATATTAATTATAGATCTCATATGCATGATAAATATTACTCCATTATTTGATTGTATTAAAAATTCGTGAATGTTGTGAATTACAGTGTGAATTTTTCCGAAAAAAATATTACAATCATAGATTGTACAATTTTTGAAGCTTTTCCTTCTGATAAATATGTAAATTCGTGTCTAAAATAACTTAGATATAATTTTCTGAAATTAAAAGGGGTTAAAAATAATTTTTTTTTTTTGAGCTTAAAAACTCCGTTAATGGCTGAAAAATAGACATGAACGAACCAGAATATGAAAGGTTGAAGAAAACCTTGTTCTCTGTCTCGAGCGTGTGCTTCACACGTTTTAGGAGTGCGTGATGGTCACGAGCTAACTCTTCCCGCACGTGTGCATCACATGCACCAATTCTATTTTCTTAGCTTGGCATCATACGGTCAAGCACTAGAATTAATGTGTCATATAAAATATGTATATATAATTTGTTTTGACCCATGTGGCATGCTGGTTTGATTTTTCTTTATAATGTTTTACGTCTTTTGGCGTCCAGTTCTCCATGTGCATATATTTATGTCTTTTGGCGTCAAGCACTACACACTGTGACATGCGATTTTATATATATAAAATTCACATATGTGTTTCTGACATTTCATATATATATATATATATATATATATATATATATATATATATATATATATATATATATATATATATACTTCCTTGTTTTGTTATATATATATATATATATATATTCTAATATTATATATATTTGACATTTTTATTTATATATCATAATTGTCATATATATATATAATTTTATACATGTTATTAATATTTTGTGTTTAATACATCTATTATTTTTTTGGGAAGTTTTTTTTTATGAGGCTAGTAAATATTTATTTTAAATTTACTAAAGTTTATATTGTATGAAAATATCTTTTACTGGTGGAATTTTGGCCTGAGAAAATTCATGGACATTCTTTATATTATTTCTGGGCTTGGTGTGCTGTCACTCTCTCTAATTATGAACATAACTATATTAAATAATTTTGAGCCCTTAATTATGTTATTTTAGTATACATAAAACACCTAAAACCATTTATTTCATACCAATGATGAATAAAGGATATCATAAGGCTATTATTCATAAAATATTGTCCTTTTAAGATTTTTTGGAGTACATTGCATTGATGATGGATACATCCTATCGGTGTAACATTGTTAATGTAATTTTAAAGTTTAGACTCATTAGAATAGGCATGCAGTAATTATAATGTTTCAATATTTCTTGTACCCTATCGGTATGGTTATATTGATTACATTTTTATGTAGACTTTTGTACAAGCCAAATCTATGGTACATGTATTTTTGATACCACCTTGGTAGATAGTTGTTTGACTGATTTATTTAATTGGGAATCTTGTATTGTAATTATGTTGTGCATGCATAATTAATAATTTCCCAGTCCTGTTGCATCAGTCTCGGCCTTTCAACAACTATCTGTGGTGAGGACTCTTAATGGAACAAACTATGATGAATGGAGAGAGTCCTTGAACATGTACCTGACAATCTCTAAGGAGGATTTGGCTCTTAGAGAACCAAAGCCGGCTGATCTCTTACCCCAGTCTAGTGCTGCAGATAAGACCTATTATAAACAATGGTATGAATCGAATCGGATTTGTTTGGCAGTGATTAAGTTCACTATTGAGAAGGGAATTAGAGAAAGTATCCCTGATAAGGACACTGCTGTGGAGTATATGAAAGCTGTTGGTGAAAAATTCAAGAAGCTTGATAAGACTCAAAAAGTCTACTATCTCTCCATGCTTGATAACACTCGTTATGATGGAAATTCAGGTGTTAGAGAACATATTATGAAAATGATTCATTACTACAATAAGCTGAGATCATACGGTGTTGATTTAGGAGAGAGTACTTTAGTCTATAGAGTCCTTCAGTCATTGCCAGCTGAATATAATTACCTGAGAACATCCTATAATTCACAAGAGGGAGAGTGGACAATAGACCAAATGATTTCTATAGTAACTCAAGAAGAGGAAACTATGAAAAGCAATCCACAACCACATTTTATCAACTACCTATCTCAGAACTCTTACAATAAGTCAGGAAAGAAACCAGAAACACATATATCTGGAAAGCCTGAGTTCAAGAAAAGTGGTGATAAGGGCAAGGGACAACAAAAGAAATTTAAAGGTAAGTGCAATTATTGCAAGATCCCTGAACATAAAAAGTCTCAATGTTATAAGTTAAAGAACAAGCGTGAGCAAGAAGGGGCTCAAAAACAGGCGGATCCCAAGTGAGATGGAAGAGACTGTATTGGGAGTAATAGGAAGTAGAATAAAATTGATTACATAGGATCATATTTTCTTTATGTTTATCTTCTGGATACTTTTAATTTGAATTATGTCGTTTATGCATTTTTTCAAATTTAATTTTCAGTTCTATTTCAATAATTGTAGTTATTCCTTTTGACAAAGAAAATTTACTATAATTTTACTATTTTAGTATGACACCTTACAAAATAATCCGTATCTTTTGAATTTGAAAGTTTTTCCTGTTGTATCTTCTGATATTCCCATCAATGTTATGATCAGGCATAAACAATCTAGAATAAGTTAGAAATCTTCCATTTTATGGGATTATTTTTTTAGGCCCTTGTCTAGAGAGATTAGAAAGATTGGTAAAACAAAGGTATGTTGTTAAACTTAAATTCTCATATCTTAAAACTTTTAAGTGTGGAGTTATAAAGTAGAGATGAGACTTTATAATCCCTAGTTAAAGAAATTAGACTAGATCAAGAGGTTGCAGATTTTCTTATCCCTTTTATAGTACCAAGGTCATCGGATTTAATTGGACATTTTATTTTGAGGATGACTTGGATAGTGGGAGTTTAATGCTTAGAGCTATCAATTTATGTAACAAGGCCACCATTCTGCCTGTACCTATTTAGATTCCCTTATCACTAGAGGAGATAACATTGATAGTTCAGTTCAAATAAATAAAGATCCTCATGTTGAAGAACCTGATCGGTTAACCATTGAGTTTAGATCCATCATAATAGAACTTATAATATTATAGGTTTGTACTAAGCTAATTGGATTGAACGGATGCCTGAAAAAATTTAAAATGAACAAAGATTTCTTACGCTTCCGCTATTGATAATCTTATGTGTACACTGGTCTGCATTCGTTTAAACATAGCTTTTGCTATTAGTATGCTTGAAAGATAATCAAGTAACCCTAGGATGGATCATTGGAGGGCCACCAAGATAGTAATATGTAGTATCTTTAAGATACTATGAATCATATGTTGACTTGTAGACAATCTAATTTACTTGAAAGTATTGGTTATTCAGATTCTGATTATGCCTTGTACATAGATGATCATAAGTCAACATCTAGATACATCTTTATGATGTTTGGAGGAGCTGTTTCATAGGAAAGTGTTAAAGAGACACTTACAGCTACCTTAACAATAGAAGCAGAGTTTATCGCATATTATGAGGCCACTTGACAGGCTATAAGGTTGAGGAAGTTGATATTTGACATGCAATTAGTTAATTCTATATCACGATTTCTACCAAATTTTATTGCGATAAGGCTTCTATTTTGTGCTTTTCTCAAAACAATAGGAATTTTAGACATATTGTCCAATTTTTTATGATAAACTCCTATTTGTTAGAGAGAAAAGATTGCTGAATTTCAGATTCACATTAAACATAGCCCTAGTGGAGACATACAAGGGATCTGTTGACTTAAGGCTTACCTATAAAAGTATTTAAAATCAACTAACTCATATGAGTCTTGTTAAATTTTTATGAAGCCTTAGTTTAGTGGGAGTCTGAGATATGCTTATCTTATTTTATTGATATTTGTGACCAGTAATTGCTCATTTTGAAACAATGGTGATATGTTTTATACATATATAAATCATTTGCTCCCCTATCGGATTCAATGATTTTAAGTTGTTTCTCTTATGATATGAGCTGTGGTCAAAAGATTAACTTTATATATATATCAAGTTCCTTTGGGATTATGAGACATTAATTTAACATCACTTGTCTCCCTATCGGATTCAGTGATTCTGTATGATCTCATTCCACTTATGCAATCATTGCTTAGTAACCTTATATATATATATCCAGTTCTTTGGGATTATGAGACATTAATTTAACATCACTTGTCTCCCTATCGGATTTAGTGATTCTGTATGGTCTCATTCCATATTTTGTAATTGTAACTCAGTTTGGATATTGAAACATTGGTAATATGTTTTATACATATATAAATCATTTGTTTCCTTATCGGATTCAATGATTTTAAGTTGTTTCTCTTCTGAGTTGTAGTTGAAAGACTAAACGTTATTCTGTTCCTTTCAGATTATGAGACATTATCTCACTTGTCTCCCTATCGGATTCAGTGATTCTGTGTAGTCTCATTCTCTGAATTAAGTTTATAGCTTAATGTATAACTAATTGCTTAATTATTGATATTTTAATTATTTCATATAATTAATTAATGCTATCCAAGTGGGAGATTGTTATATTTAAAAATAAAATAATTAATTTTATTAGAAATATTATATGGATTAGCATTAATCAATTATTGGAATATTTATTTAAGTAATTAGTTTTGTGTTTTAACATTAAGCATAGAACAGATTGGGCCCTAGTTTAATATGTATGATCCATGATAGGTTGGATCATGCATAAGCCCATATGGGTAGAAGTCCCAACTTACAGCCCTTTAGTAGTCAGTAGTTTCCTATCACAAGTCTGACTATAAATAGAGAGATCAGGGTTATTATTTTGATACACAGAAAGAAATAAGGATTCCCACTATTCTAAATTTTTCTCTCCCTTTTCTCTCTATCTTGATAACCTAAGGGGCCAAGTAGGTTGTAATTCTACTCATCATCATTCAGATCAATCATGGCCTTATCAAATTATGCTCCAGGTACGCTCATAATTTGTTATGATTAATTTTATATTTTTGTGATTTTAATTCATACTTCTAACACTATTTTCAAATGGCTAAACATAGAAATTGCTGGATGTGAGGTGATGTCATTCTGTTACTTGGCCTTTCAGAGGAATGGCTAAATTATTTATGCTTAATCCTTGTCTGATGCAAAGTATCGTAATGTATGATATGAACATTAATTTAATATAAACATTTTATAAAACTAGAAGTCGTTGTCCGAGTTCTTGAATATGTTGCCAAGTCTGTGAATATTTCATCCAAACCTTCGGCCTTAGGAAATGGAAAAATAAGAAGAGCACACAGGATTTGTGAAAGAAAGGTCCTTGTGTAAGTGAAAAATTACATTACAGTGCTTTGATATTGGTTATTAGGTTTTCATGTTCTGATTTGAATAGATATACAACTTAAAAACTGGATACTTTTTCAAATGTGGCTAATGAGTGAACTTTTCCCCACCAAAAAAATGATAGTAGAAATATTGGCAGCCAATATCTACATACCACACATTACGCCCTCTGCTACAACTAGACCAGAGATATATCTTTATTTTAATAACACTGAGCCTTAATTATCATTGTGTTCAATTAGTGATATGCTGCTTGGAATCCGACAGTAGAATGGTTGATCTCGTCTCCTTACTATTTTCTGCTCAATTACATAGATTCTTCTGCATAATTACATTCAATTATTTGTTCTAGCTTTTCTTTGTAATGAGAATTGCTTGCCTTCTAAATATAATAGGATTTTTGTTCATAATAATGGAAAATTAGATTTTTTTTTTGGTCATTTACCCTTATCCGAAATTGGATTAAGTTTTGGGCTGTCGGCCGTATACAAGAAGAAAGTCGATAAAGTATCCTTTGGGCTGATCTGATACTACCAATCTTTCTCCCATACAAACCTAATTTTAAGCTTTACGATGTATTTCTTTTCTATAACTATTTCGAAGATGAGAATTAGTTGGGTATTTGCTACACAAACGGAAAGGAGCATCTTTCTTCCGGAACTTAAATAGATTCGAATAGTGGCTGGAGAATGTTGTGTTGTAGTGTCATATCTTGTTGAAATATGTCTTCTATTTTTAAAATTTACATCTTTATAGTCTTTGATGGAGATTTGTAAGTGTTGATACAATAACGCATTAGATTATTCAAACTGGCTTCCTATTTCCTATACTTTATGATCCCCTCTTCAATGATTTGTGTTTATAACAATTTATTCTGTCTAGCTTTTCCTATAGTGTCATATCTTGTTGAAAGGTTTTACAAATTTTATATTATAAAAAATAGTTATATATGATTATTTTTCTGTAAAAAATATTTAATTTGATATAATTAAATATTTTATATATTTAAATATTTTATTATCTCTTTAAATATATATTTTTTATAAAATTTATTTTTTACTTAAAATAATAATAAATATAAAAGTAATTAAACTTTTAGATCAAGCCTTGAATTATAGATAAATTTAATCGGGCTGAATCAATTTTTTTAAAAATTAAACGAACTAGATTTAAACTTAAACAATTACATTTCGTATAATTATATATGAAAAGTCTAACTTAAAACGTGATGAGTTGGTTATATACATTTCTAGTTGCAACAAAGGGGCCCTTGAGTGGAAAGCCTTTGACAAATACAAAAAAATTACCCTTTTCCTGACCCTTGATTCCATTGGCTTTACACATATAAAAAATTAAAAATGATTTCGGATATGAAAGAAATATTTTTTATGTTCGCAAAGAGGATCTTCAATTATCTAGAAATTCAATTGCATTTTCTACTTATTAGAGGTGGAAATAAGCCAAGTCAAACTAAGTTTTGGCATAAATAAGTCATACCTATTTCAAATTTTGCTAATCTAGGCTTAACTTGTGATTTGTTTATAAGTCAAAATTTCAGCTTGACTTAATTCATTTATAAAATTTGAAAAGCCTAATTTGACTTATTAACTTATTTAAGCTTAATTATTAAAATTTAAATAAATTATTAATAAACTTATAAATTCATGTATGTATGTCTTAAATAGGTTTCTTAGTAAAAAAATAATTTTGTTAAATAAATAAGACATTAAGCAAAATTTTATCTCTACTTTTATATAAGTCCTAATAATTCAACATAATAAACTATAATCATATTTATTTATGAAAAGATTAAATAATATATTAATATAAATTTATCACTCACAAATTTTAAAACTTGAAAATTTTGATAAATAGATTAAAAAGGGAAAAGAAAATACAATGATAAAAGAGTAATAATTATAACACAACTAGTCAATTAATTTAAATTAGAATAATATATTAGTTAAATAAGCTAATCCAATAGACCAATAGCCAAGCTTAAAGTTAAATAGGCTAATCCTATTTAATAATTAGGTAATATATTGGCTTAAGGCTAATTTATTTAATTAAATAAACAAGTCTTAGGTCTTTAAAAAAATCAAACCATGATTGGTTTTATTTATTTCCACCCTACCATTTATCCAAAAAAAGACGAAATTCAATTGTTTTCTTAATTATAAAAATGACTCCCTGTCCATAAAAATATATTTCATGCTTGCATTCTCAAATTCAATCGTAGGGACTAAAAAAAATTGAAAAACCTCTTCAAAGTGGGTTTTTCAGTCCTCAACACTGGAGACCCTTTGAAAATATAAAAAAATAATTATCATTTTTTACATTTAGAAATTCAGTTGCCTTTGCAAATATGAAAATGATTTTTATTCCGAATGAAAGACGTATCTTCTATATTTGCAAAGGGGGTTTCGAATCCTCGGCGTTGCAAAGCCCCTTGCAATTATAAAAATGATTTTGTCTGAAAGATGTATCTTCTATATTTGCAAAGGGGATTTTGAGTCCTCAATGCTTGAAGCTGAAAACACTTTGCAAGTATAAAAATGAGTGGATGTATCTTTCGTTTGCAAAGGGGTTTTGAGTCCTCAGTGCTGAAATCGCTTTACAAATATAAAAATGATTCTGAAAGGCCTTTGCAAACATAAAAATGCAGGTGAAATCCATGTTAAAAGGTTTGAAAATTTAGAATGGTGTGAAAATATTAGAATATATTAGATTAAAATTATTTGATCATATTTGTTAATAAAATAAATAATTATAATTAAATTATTTTAATTTTAAAAATTTTAAAACTTAAGGCGTTATTCTAAATTTTCAAATTGTAAAGATATAACTTGCAAAAAAAAATGATTGGATTTATCTTTCATCGGAAGAGGGGGGGTGTTTGGTCCTCAGTGCGCTTTACAAATAGATGTAGTGCGCTTTGCATGGATGTATCCTCAGTGCGCTTTGCAAAGGAATGTATCCTCAGTGCGCTTTGTAAAGGAATCGCTTGACAAAATTCAAGTATAAAATATAAAAGTGATTTTTGAAAGCCCTTTGCAAATGAAAAAACTGGATGCATATTTCATTTGCGAAGGAGTTTTTAGTCCTCAGCGCTGAAATCGCTTTACAAACACAAAAATGATTTCCAGGCTGACAGATGTATCATTTATATTGGCAGAAGGCCGGTTTTGGGTCTTTGGTCCTAGAAACCCAACCTCCTTTGCCTCTCTCTATATAAATCTGAACTTGAGCCATATTATCACCGAAGTTGTCACAACAAATATTTTGGATAATCAACTCCTGTCTCTTTTGAGTTTTCCCACGCTCTTCCTTGTCTTCTTCTCCCTCGTGTTTTTAAAGTCCTTAAACAATACACATAAACATCGCAAAAATGCTTTCAACTCCGGCAAGATCAAGTTCCGCGGGATTAGAAAGGTCTCACGTATCTATTTGAGCTCTCAAAACTGACCTTCAATTCATGTTGGTTGCACAAGAATTATTATTATTATTATTATTATTATTATTATTGTTGTTGTTGTTGTTGTTGTTGTTGTTGTTGTTGTTGTTGTTGTTGTGGTTTTTTGGTTCAATATTAGTGTTTATTTGAATTTAACCTCCAGAGGAAATTTTATTTCTTTATATTAAAATTAAAATATTTGTTTTATTTATATAGGAGATCATCAACTTAAATGAGGAGGAACATAGGAAAAAATCACTAAGTTAGACAACTTATAGGTCCTCTTAAAATTTGATTTTTTTTAAAGTAACTATTTTTACATTTATATTTGTAGTTAGTAAAAATGAAAACTTGACTTTTTCTTTTTTTAACTAAGAGTAGGATATTCTCTTCTCTTATGTCCATAATCAACATGACTATTCTGATCCATCTACTTTTTATTTGTGTGGAAAGAAAACCAAGGTTACAAAAGGGATAGAAACAAAACAAAATTATATTTTTTTTTTGGCTAACCTTTATTTTTATTGACTAAAATTTTTCTTTTTTTAAAAAAAATATATTAATGAAAGCTATTTTTTTTTTCTACAGATCAGTTGGGATAGAAGGAAATTTCCATTCACCGCTACATGCAATCATAATATCTTTGATTACTACTTTAGGAGGTTATCTTCAATTCCAATATCAATCCCAAAAAAAATCTCTGTTGGAAGAGCATGGAAAAATTATGGAAGCCATTTATGTTAATATGTTTATGTATGGTATGGGATTGATGGCAGAAATTAAGCTCAAAACTTGCTGTGGATCAAGATGCCTTTCCATCATCAAAAGAATCACCCCATTATTTGGAATTCTTGTTGTGGTACTGATTATGATTATATTGTACCCAGTGCTGGGGTTGGTCGCATTCATAATACGGGCTCTAATTACAATAGAAGCTGTATTCAGGTTGTTTCAAGAAATTCTTCAATGGCTCCATCCTAGATTAAGCCGTGCCAGAGAGAGTGTGGCAAGTTACTTCAACAGAGCAGAAAATCCCCCTCCTGGAATCCAAGAAAATGGTCCTCCTAGTCTGGAAGCAAGTGACTTCTTGAGAGAGAATGAACCAACTGTTTCAATTTAATGGAAATTTCCTCATTCCTATCAAAATAAGTTTATTAGATTGTCACTTTAGCTGACTTTTAGTTTTGGGTCTTTCCCAGGTGATTAGAATGTCCTTTTAGTTGGTTTGTAGTTTTAGTTACTATCAAAATAAAATGTAATAGATGTATTTATTTTCTGTTAAAATTTCGGATATGAGATTTATTAGATTTTACAATAGTAGCAGTTAAGTTCATCAGTTTATTGCTTTGCTATAACTAGGAGTGATTAGCCAAAATCAAATTCATTCACAACCCTATCCTATGTATTGTTGCTTGGTGTCTCCAATTTATGGAGTTTAGATGATTTTAATCTCTAAATAGATTCAGAGAGTATTTTCATGATAATGCATTGGTTATGTTCCTGATTTGTTATGCTTCATCTTGCCCCCTCTTGATAAATTGATTTAAATGAAGTAACAGCCATATATTAATGAAATTGAGTAATCAATCTGTTGATGCTGTACAGTAGTTTTCTTTGGTGTCAAGTTTTTCTTGGAAAGAGAATTGCATCCCCTCTAGATATAATTATGTGAGGAGTTGTTTCTCATTACAAAAACTATGACATTGGGATCTTTGTTTTCCATATTACTTAGTTGTCCTTGAATGTATTTTTCATTGGTAATATCTCACCAGTAATTTGTTCAGAACAAGAAAGAAGGTTTAACGTAATCTGCTCTTCCTTTTTCCATCGAGTTCCCATAACCTGCCGACAACTAGTTTCAGATGGCTAAACATAGAAATTGCTGGATGTGAGGTGATGACATTCTATTACTTGGCCTTTCAGAGGAATGGCTAAACTATTTACGCTTAATCCTTGTCTGATGCAAAGTATCGTAATGTATGATATGAACATTAACTTAATACAATTGTTCACATTTTATAAAACTAGAAGTTGCTGTCCGAGTTCTTGAATATGTTGCCAGGTCTGTGAATATTTCATCCAAACCTTCGGCCTTAGGAAATGGAAAAATAAGAAGAGCACACAGGATTTGTGAAAGAAAGGTCCTTGTGTAAGTGGAAAATTACATTACAGTGCTCTAATATTGGTTATTGGTTTTCATGTTCTGATTGGAATAAATATACAATTTAAAAGCTGGATACTTTTTCAAATGTGGCTAATGAGTGAACTTTTCCCCACCAAAAAATGATAGTAGAAATATTGGCAGCCAATATGGACATACCACACATTACGCCCTCTGCTACTAATGGACCAGAGATATATCTTTATTTTAATAACATTAAGCCTTAATTATCATTGTGTTCAATTAATGATATCCTGCTTGGAATCCGACCGTAGTATGATTGATCTCGTCTCCCTACTATTTTCTGCTCAATTACATAGATTCTTCTGCATAATTACATTCAATTATTTGTTCTAGCTTTTCTTTGTAATGAGAATTGCTTGTCTTCTAAATGTAATAGGATTTTTGTTCATAATAATGAAATATTAGAATTTTTTTTCTTGTCATTTACCCTTATCGGAAATTGGATTAAGTTTCAGGCTTTCAGCCTTATACAAGAAGAAAGTGGATAAAGCATCCTTTGAGCTGATCTGATACTACCAATCTTGCTCCCATACAAACCTAATTTTGAGCTTTATGATGTATTTCTTTTCTGTAACTATTTCGAAGATGAGAATTAGTTGGGTATTTGCTACACAAACGGAAAGGAGCATCTTTCTTCCAGAACTTAAATAGATTCGAAGAGTGGCTGGAGAATGTTGTGTTGTAATGTCATATCTTGTTGAAATATGTCTTCTATTTTTTTAAATTTACATCTTCATAGTCTTTGATGCAGATTTGTAAGTGTTGATACAATAACGCATTAGATTATTCAAACTGGCTTCCTATTTCCTATACTTTATGATCCTCTCTTCAATGATTTGTATTAATAGCAATTTATTCTGTCAAACCAGACTTCTCCCATTCTCTACTCATCTGGTACAGAGTCTCGGTCTGCTTGCAGAAAACAGGAAAGCGATTAACAGTGTGAAGTCTATAAAACAAGATCCTGCTACAATCTCTGATCGAGAAACACTGCATAGGTTATGTCCTGTTGCTTGGCCATTTAGCATAGATCAACTGCAGGACACTAGCTGTATTCCCTTTTCACCGGATTAGATTAGGAAAATTTATATTACGCTTGGTGCTTTTTTTATCATTATGTCATTTTTTTTCTATTTTTCATTTTAATTCTCTGGTGTTGTTGTATGAGGACTATTTATTAAGTAGAACAGCTTGCGATCAAAAATAAAAGTTTTGCTTGTTTCAATGAAAAATGTTTTCTGTAAAATATAATTTTAAAGTATTAAAATAAAGAAAAATATTTTATTTATTCAATGTTAAATATGAAGAATTTGAGAAAAGAAATTTTTTCTATTATACACTTTTTTATAAAAAGATGGATTTAGATTCTCTGGCATAACTGCAGATGCAATTGGGCAGGAAACTTTAAATTTGTCATGGGCTCCATACACTGTATGTAGGGCCTATGGCAAATTAAGGGTCACATGCCCCAACTGCAACTGCAGTTACGGCAGGTGATCCCAATCCATAAAAAGATACTTTCTAATGAAATAAATGAGCCATAATTGTTATCAAAGTTCTTGCACATAATGCCATGTCCAAGAATTTCTACCCGACTGCATTCTATTACTTGGACTTTTAAAATAGATTGGGTGCAGGACACTAGTTGAATCTTCTCTCTGTTATTTTGAAATGGCAAACAATCTATTTTATGCTTAGTGTCTTGATTTAGATTCATGTAATGCCTGGAGATTAACTTCACAGAATTGTTCATGTATATGTTAGACCTTTTCCCCTTGAAAAACAAATGAGTGAACTAATCCCCAGAAAAGAATAATCGGAGAAATATTAGCAGCTGATACAGATCGCATACTAGTGGTAGACAGATTACTTTTTATCTTAATAACATTGTGCCATACAACAATGGTCAATCAGTCCTATGCAATTGGAATGTTAGAATTTAGTTGGAGAACTGAAAAACATCCTGAATTAACTTCAATGTTCATGTAGAATGGTAATTATGATTTACCAAGATTCCAAGGATAACAAATCATGAATTAACTTTGAAGTTGACTAATCCTTGTCTTCCTATTATTAGTGTGTTGAATTGTATAGATTCTTCTGCATAATTACATATGTATTATGGTTCTCTTGTTTCTTCATCCTTTGGGCTGTGTTAATAATGGAAGCATTAATCAAGTGAGTGCAAGAAACCCTACAATGGCTCCATCAGGTAATCCTTCATACCAGATAGATAGTAATAACTTGCTTTGGCTCCGGTGGGAATGATGATAATGTGAATGTAGAAAATGGATTCCTTGATGGGGAAGGAAATGACTCCTCACCGATCTAAACTTGTAATTTCCTATCTGGCGTTGTTATAAATGAGATTACAGTCATGTTGCAGAGACAATACAGTCCCCAAAATGATTCCAGCAGGCAGCATGTTGCCGGCTACAACCAGAATATTGGAACCTAATCATATGCTGTGATCCACAATTAAATCCTAGATCTGCAGTATGGTGTATTTTTATTATGTACCTGTTGGAATATAGAAGACAAAATGCTTAATATTCTAAACTATAGATTCTATTGCAATACCACACTTGGCTATGACAGTTGCAAATTTCTTGGTTAAAGAAAATTCCCCCTTCTATGCGATTGAACAGTGTGCTTCGTCGTTGACTGCTCCCAAATCAGTCCAATTCAGTCATTTTTGGTGAACCTGAAATAGGTTACAGTTAAGATGTGCCTAAACTGTTAAAACTCAAGGGATATCAAAGCACAATTATGGTAAAGATCAGTTACAGCAAAAATAACACTAAAAATGGGCATATTCTAGAGCTGCCCAATGCCACTTGTCAAGGTGGTGAAGCTGAAAATTAAGATCCCCACTCAATTGGTTTAATTCAACTTTGCGTGTATTTTGATTCTGTTATGCTTTTTTGGTTATTTTGATTCTGTTACGCGCTTTGCTTTGTTACTCTCCTTTGTTCCTTCCAAATAAGAAAGGAATTTTCCTAATTTTTTTTTTCTTCCTACGGCATATATAAACTTTAAACATCCATCACATCATCAACGAAAAGCAGTTGTTTCGTTCTTAATGGTTAAGCCTTGGAGAAAATATTAGATATAGAAAATGCGTTAAATTCGCACTACTTCAAGCCAAGCACAATTAGAAAGGTCCTCCATACCCAACTTTTTCCTATACTTATTTTCACTTCGTTTCTTTTCTTCAATAATAGTGTTTTACTTGAGATTAACTGTAGGAGAAAAATTGATTTGTTTTAGGCCTGAGAACAATGAGAAAGATGATTTCAGAAATAAAAGAAAATTCATTTTGTGCTCAATTTTTATATTTTTTTTAAATTGCTTTTCCCTTAAAATATTAATGAAAACGAATTTTTCTTCCTTTTTTTTTACTATTACAAATCAAATTCAACCAGGGCAGAGGTGAATTTCCATTCATTACTACATGGAGTCATAATATTTCTGATCCTAACATTAGGAGGTTATCTTTAACTTCAATATCAATCTCAGAAGAAATATCCGTTGAAAGAACATAGAAACATTATGATAGCCATTTATGTCAATATTTTCAATTTTTTATGTTTTTAAATCACCATATAACATATAATATAATAAAGTATGACTTATTTATATAATGCAAACTTAAGAAGAAGGTATAATCATACATATAGGCATATTAATTAAATATAATTATTTTTAAAAGAAAATTTTTTAATGATAATAATATTAATAAAAGCGAGAATGAGTACATTAATTGCTCAACACAAAATCACAAAGAAAATATTGGTAAAAAGTAAATAAATAGATTCAATCAAGTTAAATATTTAACTTATTTTAAATATTTTTATAATAGAAATAGATCTAGTGTTATAATATTGGTGTCTAAACCAAATAGCAAGATATATAAAAAAAATAAAATTAATTTATGCAAGTAAGTTTTTAAATAAATTATTAGATCAAATTCTTTTAATAGAACATACTAAATCTAAATTTTAATTTTATATAAATTAATAGATCAAGCTCATATTAATATTTTAAAAAGCAAAAACTTATTTAAAATGGAGCCCGATAATTTAAATCCTTAATTACCGTTTGCTATATCACTCTCACCAATGGACAAGGAGGAATTGCCACGTGTTAACCTATGGGTGAAATTTGATTCTAATTTTATTTGATTTGTTGGGGATTCATGAAGTTCCACGAAAGAAATGGAAAGTTTGATTTATTTAGTTGTCTCTTGTGCTTTATTACTCATTTTTTTATGCGCAGGTCGTGACAATAATTATGTCAAATTTTGAAGGAGATGAATGTGATCATGGATGGCGATAGGACAAGATAAGAGTATATTAGCTTTTTTTTTTGCCTTATATCTTATTATTAACGCTAAAATATTATCTTGTTATATAGTTAAGGATAAAATTATCCATTCCCATATTCTATAAGGTAATAAAATTCCACGAGAACTTGTAAGAAATGATAAAAAAATAAAATAAATTGAAAATATAAATATTAAATTTGAAGATTATAAATTTCTACATAATTATTAGGTAATATCATATTTTAGTAAATAAAGAAGAAATGAAAAAAAATTCACATTTAAATAATACAAATCATACATAATAAAAAATGTTATAATGCTGGATTAAAACCACATATAGTTAAATTAAACAATTTGAAACTTAAAAAAAATTATATATAACTAATAAAATATTATTATTTTCTATCTTTATTATCTCAAGTAAAATTTTAATGTATTTTTATTTTTTTAAACAATTAAATTATTAAATGGCTAAAAAATTACATAATGTGTGTATATGTAGGAATGTGTAAATATATATTAGTGTATGAAGTAAAAATATAATAATTTTATAATATTGGAATTCCATGGGGGAAGACAATGTATTATTGTCCCATCTTCATTGTTTTTGTTCGAGATAAAAACTTGTCCTATACCTTATGTTATAGAAAAAAAAATCCATACCATGCACGAATTCTATTGGAATAATTCTTATGGGTATTGTAAATTTGAAGCATTATATTACCTCTAAATATGATTTATCTATAAAATATTAATAAAGTACAAAAATAAAAAGAAAGAAAAATGAGAAGAGATAAATGGGAGTACAATTAGGTGGTGGGAGTAAGAATTTATTACTCATCAAATTAATCGTGGAACAAAAGTGAAATTAAAATGAGTAATAGAAACAAGCAGATGTATCATATTTGTAGTTTATTGGAGCCTAGAATTTAATCTGTGTGATGGGAATTTTCTTTCACATCATATATTGATAGATAAACTTTATATTTGTGGTCATAATCATCAGATATGACCTAATAAGGTTGTTTGAATATTTTGATGAACTTTTTAAATTAAAACCTCTTTATTGTTCATAAAAAGTTATTAATTATTTTATACTTTTAATAGTATAAGGAATAATTTAAATAAAATTATTTTAAAATTTATAAGATTAATTAGTAATAAATTAATGATCGTCTAAAATTAAAATATCAGCTTATCATTTAAATAAATTTAAAATATTATAAAATTGATATTGTTATAATACAGTACTTATTATTATTATTATTATTATTATTATTATTATTATTATTATTATTATTTCGAGTCTCTTTGCTTTCCTTTATTATTATTATTATTATTATTATTATTATTATTATTATTATTTCGAGACTCTGTGCTTTCCTTTGCCTCTTATCCATGCCACTTGGATTTATATCTCATAGCTGTCAGAAAAAGGTTGGCTCTTTTTCTTTTTCTTTTCTAGTGCTTAGTTAGATTCTTCCGCGCTTTTTCCCCATCTATGGCCATTGGTAATTCTTCGACGCCTTTTCCCTATCTTTGAATTTTTATTCTCGTTTGTATTGTCATCCAGCAGTCTCTATAAACAAACAGGCCTACATTGCATTATCACCGCAAATCATTAGATAAAAATCTAGTCTTAAAGTTTGTTTCCTTCTTAGTGGTTAAGCCTTGGAGAGAGTATCAGACACAGAAAGATCGCAAAAATGCTTTCAACTCGCACTACTTCAAGCTCAGCTGAATTTGAAAGGTTTTATATATTTACCTTCTTTCTATACTTACTTTCACTTCACGTTTTTTTCTTCAATGTTAATGTTTTTCTTGGGAGAAAAATCTTCAAGAACTTGATTCATCTAATTTATTCTAAATTATTAATAGATAAATTATGTACAATAAATCATATAAAAATTTCAAATTGAAACAAATAAATTTTATGTGAAATTAATAGATACAATTGACATAAGTTATTATAATTTATTTAATTTTATACAGTATATACCATTATTTCTCACAAATATATTATTGATATGAGTTATGTTTATAGTCAATAATTTAATAATAATTAAAAGTTTTATTTTTCTTAAATAAAAAAGGCCTATAGGCTGGCACGGAAGCGCGGATGAAGAGGCTAGTGTGGACAAAGTCTTAGTCCCATGTTACTATTGGCCTTTCCATAATTCACCTGTGCTTTTAATCCTAACCTTGGAAGTCTTGATTCTATTGCATCTTTGATTTGATTTGCCTTTTATCGCACAATCGCAGGTTATTATGCATCTTTAGTTTGCTTTTCACTGCACAATTGAAGTTATTAGCATCTTTAGTTTGCTCTTTTGATCACACAATTGCAGGTTACTGTGCATCTTTATTTGCTTTTTTTTTTTCTGGGAATTTGTTCCTTCCAATTTTGACAGTCCACCTATATATATACTATAAACATCCATCGGATTATCAACGCAAACCATTCACAAAGATTTTACTCTCCAAATTTTTGGCTGCCCCCCCATTGTTTCGTTCTCGGTGGTTAAGCCTTGGAGAAAATAATAGATACAGAAAGATCGCAAAAATGCTTTCAACTCCCACTACATCAAGCTTAGCACAATTAGAAAGTGTTGGATCTTGAGTTTGGGTCGTCCAAAATGGATTCATAATTCAATCCATACCCTAATTCAATAAATTCCTATAAATAGACAAATGAAAGAAGTAAAGGAGTTGATTAAAAATCATTTCCTCAAAACTTCTAAGCATTTTCTCTCTTTTGTCTTTGCACACAAAAAGAAAATTTAGTCTGTGAATAAGTTATCTTCCTAAAGTGGTTGACAATTCGACCAGTAAAAGTAAATATAAAATCTTGAATATTCTGCAGCAAATTTTTAATATTTGATATGTATAAATCCGATTTAATGTTACTCTTATATTTTATTCAATATTGGTATCAAAGCGTATAATTATTTATTTTTCTAGTTAATGATATATATATGCATATACCATTTTTTTATGATATTTCTTTTGATGTAATATGGCGGGGGTTTCCTATTCTCATACTCTGAGACTAAATAGAATTTCTTTGACTAAAATTATATGTTGGTTCTAAGAAGTAGATACGGTGTTCCTCTTCCGCAAGTAGTTTAAAATATATATATATATATATAAATAAAACACCTTCTCTCTCATCTTTTTCTATTGTTGCATGCAATGAAAATCCAAATGAGAAGAAGTTTTCCTTTTTCGGCAGAAAATTAATTAATTAAATCCAGATGGGCAGAGAACATAACAAGGAACAGAAAAACAGGGAACGAAGATTTTTAATTTGGTTCTGTTAAGAGGAATAGATCTGATTTCATAAAACAATAGTCAAACGTGATTGACTTAAATAAAAAAATAGAATTTGGTTTAAATGTCGTTTTATGGAAATCAGTGCCTTTACTTTTATGTTTTTCCTTTCATATTTTTTTTTTCTCTCGCATATATGGTACTGAGAATTTGGAATCACATGATTCTATTTTTTTTATCACGTTATGCTTTTGAACAATGGGATATGTGATTTTTTTTAAAAAAAAATCAAAGTTGTGTTTCAGAATTATTGCTATTAAGGTTTGTTTATTCTTTCTTCAAAGATGAAACAATTGCAAAAACAGAAAGCTTCCTCCACGGTCATGGCTTCTGTTCTACCGACCAAATTAAAAATAGTTTAAAAAAAAAAACTATTTAAACTACCCTCAAAACTGTCAAAAGGGACAGTTAAAATAAAATCTGTACAGTTAAAAACATTTTTTTAAACTGTTCAAAAAAAAAACTAAAAAGGCAGTTAACCAAAAAATAATAATAATAATAAATAAAAAACATAATTGTTAGGATTTGAACTCATGTCCCAACGAACGAAACTAGAGCTCCGACTAACTAAGCCATGCTTCCAATTTTGCTATACCTTGCCCAACATATATGATATTAGTTCATATCAGATTTTTTTTTATTGTTTACATGATGTACAAATATTTTTTTAAAAAAAATTATATGAATTTTTTTAAGCATAATTTTTTATGCAAATTATTTATTTAAAGATCTAATTGAGTTCTTTATTTCTGTATATGTTACAGAAAAATGGTGAGACTCATACGTATACCAAGAGTCATACACACTCCAACACAAAGATAAAAAGTTAATAGGTTGACTGTTGAACTCAAAAATCTCCAAGCTAATCCAGAAGTTTATAAAGATAATTTTATACATCTTGTAAATTATATTATCAAGTTTCATGAAAAAGTTCAAAACTTGATATGGGCTGGTGCTTTAAAGATGAACCAAAATTCAAAGAAATTAAAAGCCTTACAAAACACCTTACCTACAGATTACCAAAGGAATATATTAGATTTCCTATTAAGAACAAGTGGATGCAAACAATATAATTATATTGTCCATAAATTTATATTACACTATTTAGAGTGTAAAAATTACCGATATAACCTAAATATTTACAACCCCTGTCATTTAGATAGGAAATCTAGTATCAAAATTAAGTTTCCCCAAGAATTATATGATAGGTTCATTAGCTCTTTTTCACAAAGAATCAAACATTTGAAAACATTGTAAAATTTAGATAAATGTTTGATGTTTGATATTTGATATTTTATGTAATTTCTTTTATATATTATATTGTTGAAATACATTTCAATTTATGTAATTTCTTTTATTATTATTGAAATTGCATATCTATAAGTTCTTTTATTTAATGTACTTTACTTAATTAATTATTTTAGCATTAGCATCGCATTAGAAATTTAGATGATAATTGGAAACACAGTGACCTTTTGACTGTAAACCTTACATGTGAACTAACATAATTAATTAAAGCCAAAGTAGATATATATGTATGGCTAGACATTAATTACGTGCAATTTTATCCACATATAGAACTTAGTATTTCTACAAACATAATGGCTACTACTTCCAAAAACATTATCGCTAAACTCAATAAGAGTGAGAAAATAGATGATGACAATTACGAAGTTTGGAGTATAAAAATCTAATATGTGCTGAAAGAGCAAGAGGTTTTAGAAGAACTCAATATTATTCTAGATGAGCCTGAGGTAGGAAATACGGCCCAGCATAGGCAGGACTGAGAGGCTTATGAAGCCTGGAAAAGGAAGAATTCTTTCGCTCACATTACGTTGCTGAGTAGTATGAAAAATGATATCATGCGAGAATTTAGGAATTATAATTTGGCTAAGGACATGTGGTTTGCTCTAAAAAATAAGTTTGGTGGAACATTTATAACCAAACTAAGATCCCTTACAATCAAATTTGACACTTACAAAAAGAAACCTGAACATTCAATGAAAAAATATTTACGAGAAATGTCAAATATGATTTGTAAATTAAAGGATGCAGATCATGTATTGACCGACGAGCAACAAGTCCAAGCTATAATCCGTTCCTTACCTTATTCTTGGGAGCATATAAAGATGCACTTAACCCACAATGAAAACATCTAAATGATGGATGATGTTGTGCACCACCTTGAGCTAGAAGAAGAAAGGCTTAAGGCTACTAAGCATATGGCTTCATTAAACTCAGAAAAAGTTCCTAGGCGAAAGCACAAACATAAAGGTGGGTCCTAAGAGAAAAGAAAAAAGATAGCTCATTTCAACAAGAAATCAACAAATAACCAACATGGGAAAGGAAAACGTCTTTTCAAAAAGAACATGATTAAAGTCAAATGCTTCAATTGCAATAAGAAACGACATTTTACTCGTGACTGCCCTGAACCTGAAAAGGTATTAAGCGATATTCAAGTTAGTGAACTTTGTGTAGCTAGTTATATTTTTCTAACAGATTCTCATCATTTGTGGATTGTAGACTCAAGGGCAATAGACCATGTAACGAAGGATCAAGACACCTTTGTGGAATTTCGGCGAATACCACATGGAGCAAAATGGATCTATGTGGGAAATAATGCACGAGTTGCAGTTCAAAGAATTGGCACATGCAAGTTAATCTTGCGAGGCAATCGAACTCTACTCTTGCATGATATTTTATATGCACATCAAATTTGCTGAAATTTAATCTTTGTGTTGGTTTTGTTAAAAGTTAGTTTTAATTTGTATCTTGTTGATGACAATATTAAATTATCTTTAGGGATAACTCATTATGGAGCTGGTTTTATTAGAAATGATTTTATAGTCATAGATACTGATTATTATGAATGTAACTTTAGTTATTTCATGTTTACATTGTCGCATAATTTTGAAATTGATGCAAATGTTTGGCATGCTCGACTTGGTCATATTAGTCAACATCGTATGGATAGGCTAGCTAAAGAAGGCTTATTGCCTAATTATGATAAAGTAAATCTATCTACTTGCAAGCATTGCTTAGCTGGCAAAAGTACTAAAAAATTATTTAGAAAAGGAACCAAAGCTGACTTTTCTTTGCAATTAATCCATTCTGACATATGTGGTCCAATGAATGTAAGAGCTAGGCATGAAGCTTTCTATTTCATCACATTTATAGATGATTTTACACGATTTGGTGTTATCTATTTGATAACACACAAATTTGAAGCATTGAATTGCTTCCAAAGCTATATGAGCTTAGTTAAAAATCAATTAGATAGAAAAATAAAAGCATTACAAATCGATCGTGGTCGTGAGTATTTATCTGATCAATTTAAATAATTATGTGATGAAAAAAGGATTCAATATCAGTTGATGAATCCACGTACTCCTCAACAAAATGGTGTTGTAGAAAGATGAAATTGAACACTCTTAGAAATGATTAGGTCTATGTAGCACAAGCAAATTTGCCTATCACTTATTGGGGTGATGCACTTTTAACTGCCACATTTATTCTTAATCGTGTGCCTAGCAAATTAGTTCCCACTACGCCATATGAGTTATGGATGAAACGAAAACCTGACCTAAGTATTTTACAACTTTGGGGATGTGCAGCCTATGTTCTGGATACCTCAAACCCACATGGCAAATTAAGTCCTTGAGGAAAGAAATGTATCTTTATTAGATACTCAGAACATTCAAAAGGTTATGTGTTCATTGGTGAACATGACAATGAGAGTCTCACAGAATTTGAATCGCAATATGTCACATTCTTATAGAATGATTTTCCTAAACAGGGCAATATAAATAAGGACTTCTCCTTATACGAGACTATGGATACAAGCGCTCAAGACTCATTTCCTTCGAGTGGGAGAATTTTAGAAAATATGTTTTCAATTTCGAGTGCGAATGATAGTGATCTTGATCAAAATAGGAGTAATCCAAATGGGAATACTCAAGCAATTAATGATCCTAGTTTGAATGGGAGCAGTTTGAGGATCCTTGAGAAATATGTTTCTCCAGAACCTCAATTGCGATGTAGTGGCAGAAAAGGCATTTCTCGTCGTCATTTTGACATTGAAGGTGGTGAAGCCTTTGTAGCCATTACACAAGATGAAGATGAGCCAAGAAATATCATAGAGGCTCTCTCTGGCCCTAATAAGAGAGATTGGACAAAAGTAATGAAAAAAGAGATGGAGTCTATGAGATCAAATCAAGTTTGGGAACTTGTTGATTTTCCAAAAACACGTAAGGCCATTAGAAACAAATGAAACAAATGGATTCTCAAAATCAAGCATAAAGCTAATGGCACTGTTGAAAAATATAAGGCTTGACTAGTAGAAAAAGGTTACACACAACAGGAAGAACTAGATTATGAAGAAACTTTTTCACCTGTTGTTAGATTCACCTCAATCCATTTGTTACTGGCTATAGTTGCTAGTATGGATCTTGAATTACATCAAATGGATGTAAAGATTGCATTTCTCAATGGAAATTTAGAAGAAGAAATCTTTATGCGATAGCCTGTAGGTTTTATTAAAGAAGGCCAAGAAAATAAAGTTTGTAGACTTTTGAAGTCTATATATGGCTTAAAGCAATCTTTGAGACAATGGTATATTCACTTTCATAATGTGATTATGTCAAATAATTTTATCATGATTGACGAAGACCATTGTGTATATATAAAAAGGTCCAAGGATAAGTTTATAATTTTATCGTTATATGTTGATGATATACTTATAGCTGGAAATAGTAAGGAGTATGTCAACAAAATTAAAAGATGGTTGTTATCTAATTTTGAAATGAAAGATATGGGTGAAGCTGCATATATTCTTGAGGTTAAGATTTCAAGAAATCATTCAAAGAAATTATTATCTTTGTCACAAGAGCATTATATCAATAAAATTCTTGAACGATTCCAAATGCAGCATTGTAAACCCATAGACACTCCTATTGCTAAAGGTGAAAGTCTAAGCTAAAAGATGTGTCCTAAGATTCCAAAAGAAGAAACATATATGAGAAAAGTTCCTTATGCAAGTGCAGTTGGATGTCCAATGTACGCAATGATGTATACAAGACCAGATATTTATTTTACTGTTGGTATGGTAAGCTGATATCAATCCAACCCAGGCCCAACACATTGGAAAGCAGTTAAAAGGATACAAAGGTATTTAAAAGGTACTGTCGACTATTCATTGTGTTATGAAGGAAATGATCTGCAATTGAAAGGCTATAGTGATGCTAATTGGGGAGGAGACTTAGACAAAAGGAAGTCTACCTTTGGGTATATCTTCTTACTAAATAATGGCGTCATATCTTGGAGTAGTAAGAAGCAATCATGCATAGCCTTATCCACAATGGAAGCTGAATTTGTAGTATTTTCAGCAGCAGTACAAGAAGCGGTGTAGCTTAAAAGATTCTTAGATCATTTAGGTGTAAATACTAACATTGTTAATCCAATTTTAATAAACTGTGATTGTTGGTGTATGTCCTAGAACCAATCATATAGATGATTGAAGTTATATACAATGTATTTTATTTTTAGGCAATTTAATTATTATATTTTGTTTTTATTATGCGCAATTTATAACTTAATATAATAATTATCCTTGGAATAGTTTTGCTATTCCTAAAATGCCCCTAGTCAAGTATTATTACGAAAAGGATAGTAATAATACATCGAGACTAGCATGTATAGTGACTGATGATTATGAATCATGGATATGTGATATCAAGTCAATACATGAGTACATTGTTAGTGAACAATGTACTGGACTGACCCACTATGAGAATATTGCATGGATAAACGTGTCATAAGTTATTCTCATATGATCACAACTACACATAAACCTTTGACCTGAAGTCACTACGGTTCCCTACATGAGGAATTACTCACTTTAATATTGTCCTATGTCACCTTTAATCAGGATGACAAGTAGGGCATTAATTGGGTGTGTCATAAATCATGCAGAGGGAAGTGAGTGATGTAAATGGGATTTTGTTACTCTTGTATAAAAGAGAAATATCCTTGGGCCCCTTGATTGAGTGAGACTTAGAAATGCATGGCCATGCTCAGTTGAATTAATATGTGATATTAATTATTTATTTTAAGTCTACTCAGTATCAAGAAATATAAATTGAACATTGATGAGGATGACACATTCCATGCCTCTAGTTCAATTTGGATATTATTACAAAAGGGTTATGATGTAAAACGTTGATCATGTATTAGGTGGATGTCGAATCACAGACATTCTTACTACTTGAGTGGCAGTGATGTATTGCTAGATACCGCTCGCTGTCTATGGCTCAATAATAAGTCATTGTCAACGTAGTAAGAACCTACAGGGTCACACAAAAGGAGTAGGAATAAGACAATAATTAATTGGACTTTAATTATATTAATATCCAATTAATTGGACTTATTTTCGTGCATATATATTATTAAGAATAATAAATTCATGTTATATATATATATATATATATATATATATATATATATATATATATATATTATGTGATATTATTTGATATTAAAGTAATATCAAGTAATTATCTTATCAGATATTAGATAAATATATTATGAGATAATATTATTTTGATATTTGATAACTATATGCAATTATCTAATATTGAGATATTTATATTATGAGATAATATCATTATCTAATATTAGATAATTAATAGATAAGTCTTATCTCTTCCCATTATCTCTAGGATAAGGATAAGATGAGTTGTTAAGTGTGATTAGGATTTTGGAAGAATTATCCTAGTAGGACTAGGATTATGGCTTGCCTAAGTTCTATAAAAGGGGACTTGAGGGCAGCATTTAGAATCACGTTTTAAGCTTCCATAAAAATCCTAAATCACTCAGAAAACATCCAATCCTAATTCTTAGAGAGAAAAACGCATCCTAGCAGACGCGTGGAGGGTGAGAGGTCGTTGTTCACTCCGTGTGGATACCGTAGAGACGCTGTACCTTCCGGCCGGCGTTTGATTCATCCGCTCTCAAGTTTTGATCAGTAGAAACACGAGTGCCCAATAGGTAAAACCCTAATCATTGACTTATGCTTTTTGCATGGATCCTAGGTAGAATTCGGATCAAAATTTAAAATTCCGCTGCATGTGATAATCCGAATTCCCAACAGTGATAACTAAGCAGCAATAGCATACACAAAGGATCCCAAATATCATTATAAGACCAAGCATATAGATACAAAGTATAACTTTTGTGAAAGATATGATTGCACATAAAGAAGTGAACGTGAAATACATTTCTACGCATGAGATAGTAGTAGATCTTATGACTAAACCTATTCCTCGAGATGTATTTATAAAACATGTGAAATCCCAAGGATTGCGTAGATATTGATACAATTATTGTAATTTCTTTTCACAATGTTCATAGAATATTAATGTCTGAATAATAATTATGTTTATTATAAGCATAAATATATAGATATAAGAATGTTTCTTAGAATATTCTTAAGTTATTGAAAAGTATGTTTGACAGATAGAAGATTAGCCCTCTCACACAGGTAATTGCCTCTGATCAATTTTTTTTATAATTGATAAGAGATGAAACAATTTTAAGCTTCTTATTTAAGTGATAATCGAGAGTCAAGCTTAAAATATGATTGTCATTTTGTTGACAAACAAGATGAGGTTATATATATAAGACCGTAAGTGAATTAATGGATTCACTTAATCTATCTAAATTGCTAGATATAAGTTCTGATAGGAATGAGAAAGAGTAGATTGATGAACTCAAGTTAGACATTAAGCATGTATGAACCATTATCTATACGGTATTAATACATTATGTAAAAACATATACTCCATGAGAAAAAGGAGAGAATATCGTAACACGCATTTCATACCACATGTGCATATTATAACCAATAAAGGTGATCAAAGTCTAGATCTCAGCTTTGATGTGTAAGACCTTTGGGGGAATAAAAGTCCTCATACTTGTACCCTTATGACTTTATTCTATTTTTTGAGATTTAAATTTAATAATTGTTATTTTCGAATGTTACTAAAGGACTATGAGAGATTTAGTCTAGCGGGACATTACTAGAAAAGCAAATTAAATTAAAATCAAGAGATTTGAGAAAAGAGGAAGATTATTAAATGTATCACATTATATTTGTATTCACTAATATACCAGTTATAGAATGTCTATAATTACGAATATAATATTTAATGCATAAGAATGAGATTATTAGATAAATTCAAATGTGATAAAATGATCTAGGGTACTGCATACTTAAAGTCTACTTAAGATTCATTATTTATCGAGAAACTATATATTCCTAACAAATGTATAACAAAGAGCTCTCAAAGTATGCTGATCACACGGCCTATTTTTTGTATGATTTGTTGTAGAGAATAAGCGATAATGTTCTCTTATGAAATGCTGAGAGAGCATAGATCCCATTATGTGCAAGTAGGAGATGTTGAATCATGGGTTCGAGTTGCCCAAAATGAGCCCATAACTCAATCCATTCCCCAACCTAACAAACGCCTATAAATAGGTAAATGAAGGAAGTAAAGGAGTTGGTTAGAAATCATTTCCTCATAACTTCTAAGAATTCTCTCTCTTTTCTCTCTGCACACAAAAAGAAGATTTAGTCCGTGAACAAGTTGCCTTTCTAAAGTGATTGACAATTCGACCAGTAAAAGCAAATACAAAATCCTGAATATTCCGTTGCAAGTTTTTGGTATTTGGTATGTATCCGATTTAATGTTCCTCTTATATTTTATCCAATAGAAAGGTTTTACATATCTACCTTCTTTCTATACTTGTTTTCGCTTCACTTTTTGTCTTCGATGTTAGTGTTTTACTTACACTTTTACCTCAAATTAACTTTAGCAGAAAAATTTATTTGTTTCTATTAAAATTTAGATATGTTATTTTAAAGTAAGATATCCATTATGTTCATATTTGTTGTTATTATGGAAAGGAAAAATGATTCATTTTTTAAGGTTAGATATCCTCTTATTCACAACAATCACCAATATAATTATTACAATTTTCATTTCTCTTAGTGTTTATTTGTAAAAAAAAAATTAAAAAAATAAATGTCATTTTTTTATAAAATATTTGTTGTACTTTTTTTTTTTTGAAAATACATTGTATATTTCATTTTAATAGATAATAAAATATACGGAATTACAAATTATGATGAAAGAGTGAAAGTTTTACTCTTTGTTTTGAAGCCCTAGAACAATGACAAATAAAATTTTGAGCTCAACTTTACTTTTTTTTTTAAGTGCTTTTTCTCTAAAACATTATTGAAAACTAATTCTTCTTCTTCTTAACTATTACAGATCAAATTCAACTGGAATAGAAGTGAATTCACCATTACATGGAGTGATAATATTCTTGATTACAACATTAGGGGGTTTTCTTGAACTTCAATATCAATCTCAGAAGAAATCACCATTGGAAGAACCTAGAAACATTATGATAGCCATATATGTCAATCTGTTCATGTACGGACTGGGTTTGATGGTAGAATTAAAGCACAAAAGTCAGCGATCAAAATGCTTTTCCATCTCCAAAAGGTTCACCCCATTATTTGGAATTCTTGTTGTAGTGCTGATTATGATCATACTTTTCCCGGTGCTGGGATTTGTTGCATTCATAATATGGGCACTGATTACCATGGAAGCTGTAATCCGGTTGTTTCAAGAAATTTTTCGATGGCTCCATCCCATATTCATTCATATCAAAGATGTTGTAACAAATTACTTCAACGGGACAGAAAATGACTCTACTAGAATTCAAGAAAATAACTCTGCCTGTATAGAAGCAAAAAATTTCTCCTGAGAAATTAAATTGCCCGTTTAGATGTGATGGAAATCTCCTCTCAGAATACAATGTAGTAGATTGGCCTCTTAATTGGTTTTTAGTTTTAGGTTATGATTTCCTGTATCAAAATAAAATGTGATGGATGTTCTCTTTCCGAATAAACATAGCATATTTCTTCGAACTGTTGACTATGCATGTTTAAATTTCATAATTAGCGTGTTTTTTTCATTTTTACTTTTATTATAATGATAACTATTTTTTCTATTTGTGAGATTAAAATAAATAGTAAAAAATATAATTAAAATTTCAATATACATTGGGCATGACAAAGATGAATTTTAATATTCAACTAAATATCTTTTATTTACCTTAATGTTAGAAGTGGAAGAAAGGGGTAAATAATCAAGGGGATTGTAATGGCTGTATTTGATAGACTTCACAACGCAGGTTAATCCCTGCGCATCAGTTCTTGCTTTTCCATAAGGGGAAAGTACATATAGTCCCCCTAAACTTTTCACTAATAACACATCCAATGCATAAATTTTTAAGTGCAACAATTTAGTATCTTGAACTTTTCATTACATTTGCCGTTGGTCTGCTGTTACTTTTAACAGCCTGATCCGCATGTGATGTTTTTTTTCCCTTTCCTGTAGTCTCTGAATTCCTAAAATCAACCCACGTGATATAGACATGATCTAGTTAGGGGATTCCTCCCTTTGCATTCTCCTCTAGCTAAAACAGAGCCTAATCTGAGTTCTCTCCCATTTTGCCGTGTACTTCACCCAAAAAAAGAGGAAAAATCTGACTTCATGACCTTAAACATCAGAGGTAAACGGTGTTTTGTTAGCCGCTGTTATCTTTTCCTTTCTTCCTCCTCCTTGCCGATTGCTTTGTGTGTCTAGTTTTTTGTTTCTGCCGTTGGTCGTTTCTCGGTTCTGGTGTGTGATATTTTGCTGTTTCTGGTTTGTATGGTTTTGTTGGTATCTGCTGTCTGGTTTGTTTTGGTTCCTTGGGTTCTGGTGTTGTTTCTGGTTTGTTTTGGTTCTTTAGGTTCTGGTGTTGTTGGTTTGTAATTCTTTTATGGCCAAAAAAAAAGGGGGGGGGGATATCAGTCTTATATATAGATTCCTCTTTGGATGAGCTGAATGCTAAGTTTCTTAAATTTAGCATGTTCTTCACATAAACCGAAAATTGGCCCTATAGTTGGAGTTGTTGTAGGGTTAGTTGTGGTGTTTTTTCTTGGTGGCCTGCTGTTCTTCTGGTGTAAGGGTAGACACAAGGGTTACAAGGGTGAAGTTTTTGTCGATGTTGCAGGTTCGTGTTACTTTTTCAATCTGCTCCCATATTGGATAAGTCTCTGCGTCTCTGCGTTTCTGCATTTCTGCATTTCTGCCTCATTTTTAGGAATACAGAAATTACAGTAAAAGGAGGAAATACATCACATGCATATCACGTGGATCAGGCTGTTAAAGGTAACAGCAGGCTAACTGTTTCAATGTATTGAAAAATCTAGGTAAATTGTTACTTAAAAGTTTATGTATTAAATGTGTTAAGTTTAGGGGGGTTGTATGTACTTTCTCCTTTTCATAACTAAGAGAGCTTACTCGAAATCAAATTCCTTCTCCTGTGCCGTTGACGCGGGCGTGCTTTGCTGTTGACTCCCCTGTCTATCCAATTCACAAGCTTATTCCATGTCCTATTGCTTGGTGTCATCCATTTATGGAGTTTAGATGGGTTTTCATTAAGAGATTCCCGGGTGTTGTTACGATAATCAATTGATTAAGGTTCCTAATTTCTTACGCTTCTCCACTCTCGCTCTTGATTAATCGATTTGGGTGAAGTAATTGCTTTATTTTCATATAATTGATTAATCGATCTTTAGAAGCTGTTTTCTTTATGGCGCTTTGTTCTGTTGTGTAGTTTTTAATTGCATGCCATCTCTGCTTTCTTTATTACTTAGTTCAATTTATTATTCATTTGGTGATATTTTACCAGTAATTTGTTCAGAAGAAGAAGAAGGGAGATTTAACATAATCTGCTCTGCTTATTTGCGGTGAATTCCTAGTTTTTGCTGACTGCTTGTTTCTGATGGATTACATTTTATGGCTCAACTGGAATGAGGTGTAGCACACTAACCTTATTTTCTTTTCATTTGATTGAAATGGCAAACAAAGTATTTTATTCTTAGTGCTTGTTTGATGCATATTGATTTTAAGGTTCATTTGTTTCCTGTAATTTATGAACTTAAACTTAGTAGAATCGTTCATGTTTTTGTCGGAGCTTTACCTTCTAGTACCTTCAAAAACATCTTTGAAGAGTAAAATTAGTCGTTGTTTTAGTCCTTGAATATATTGCCAGGCTTGAAGAAAGTGAAGATTTTAACCAAAGCTTTAGGTGATAGAAAAATGAAAAGGGCATGCGAGAACTGTGAATGAAAGGTTGTTGTGTAAGTTGCATATTTCATGACTCTAATATTGGTCGGTAAGTTATAATATTCTAATCAGCATAAATATACAATTCAAAAGCTTGACCTTCTTTTTGGCTAAGGAGTCAACTTTCCCATAGAGAAATGATAGTGGTAATATTAGAAGCTAATATGTACAAAGCATATACTACGCCCTCTGTCACCGTTAGATCAGAGATAAATTTTTATTTTATTAACTTTTTGCCTTATCACAGTGGTCAATCAGTGATATTCAGCATGAAATCAAAGACAATAGTTGGAGAACTAGAGAGTAGTATGGTTGATCTTCTCTTCCCACTATTGTTGCGCTCAATTACATGGATTTTTCTGCATAATTACATACATACTGGTTCTCCTTGAACTATTTGTCCAGCCCTTTTTCTTTTTTGTAATGAGAGTTGATTGTCTCCTAAACATGATTGAATTTCCATTCATGATAATGATGATTTAATTCTACTATGTCTTACACTAAACAGGAATTGGCTTTACTGTCAGCAGTACACTGAAAAACAATTGAGTAAAGCATCCTTTGAGTTGAACTGATGCTCCCAACCTGGCTTCCATGCAAACATAATTCTGGGATTCATGATTTTTTTCTTTTCTGTAACAATTTGGAAAATGAGAGGGAGTAGAGTGTAGGTTCTGTTTAATATCTCACCTGGCTACACAAACTGAAAATAGCACCTTTCTTCTAGACCTGAAATTGATTTGAAACAAGGAGGATGCTATGTTGTAAAGCCATATCTCCTTGCAATATGTCTTTTCCCTTTTTTTTTAAATTTACATCTTTATATTCTCATTCAGGTTCAGAAGTGTTTGTATGATAATGCATTCCAACAGGATTCCTATACTTTATCTTCCCCACTTCGATGAGTTGTGTTGATAGCAGTTTATTGATTCTGTCAAGCTGTTATTGGTTAAGAGAATTGCATGTTTGCATGTTTTTTAATATATTATTAAATTTCCATGTTTATTTAGGAGAAGATGAAAGGAATATCCATCACTCTTATTTGCAATAGATTCTGAATTTAGGTGAGTGCTATGGTTGGATGGCAAAATTCAATGATTAGCGGAAAGTTTGTCAAACTCAAAACAATATATTTTTCACACATGATTTTGTTAGTGTTTCTTGTTTCACGAGTATCATTTTGCAATTGATTCCATTCTTTTTCCCCTCTCAAACCAGGTTTCTCTGATTCTCTGCTCATCAGGTAAAGGGGCCTGGTCTGCTTGCAGCAAACAGGAATGAAATTAACTATGTAATGACTGTAAAACATGATCCTGCTGGATTCTCTGAACAAGAAATGGCAGCATATCATTATGTTCTATTGCTTGGACATTGCTTGATCAGCTGTAAGACTCTAACTTACTCTTTTCGCTGGATTAACTTGAGAAATACCATATATTGTGCTTGGTTCTTTTTTTTATTCATATTGTCATTTTTCCTTTTATTTTTCTCATTTATCGTGTTATGTCTGAATCTCAATCTTGTAGAACAGCTTGCAGTCGAGGACAATATTAAGACTTGTTGTCAAAAGCTCTTGAATATGCTGCTATGTCTGAGAATTACAACCAGACCACATTCTGTTGCTTGGCCATTTAGAATAGATCAGGTGTTGGACACTAGCTGCATCTTCTTTCCCTTGGATTGAAATGGCAAACAAACTATTTTATGTTTAGTGCTTGTTTGATACATAATGTCTTCTTTTGAGGTTCTTGTGACTTCTGAAGATTAAATTAATAAAATTATTCATGCATATGAACGAGCTTGAATTTCTAGTGCATTAAAATGCATATTGAAGAGGGGAAGTTGTCGTTTGAGTTTATGCATATGTTGGTAGGTCTAAAGATTTCAGCCAGACCTTTCACCGGGGAAAATATGAAGTGCATGCAAAAACAGTTGTAAGTGACAGATTAAATGGCTCTAATATTGGTCAATGGGTTTTCATGTTCTCATCAGAATAAAGATGGATACTTTTTAATTCAGGCTAATGAATGAGTTAATCCTCAACAAAAAATAATTAGAGAAAGATTAGCAGCTGTTGCAGAT
This sequence comes from Sindora glabra, assembly GCA_020226215.1. Taxonomy (NCBI): domain Eukaryota; kingdom Viridiplantae; phylum Streptophyta; class Magnoliopsida; order Fabales; family Fabaceae; genus Sindora; species Sindora glabra. Next base: position 29,825,636 of record CM035234.1, on the reverse strand, counting down.
CATATACTACACCCTTTTACAGATAGTGCTTGACAGATATAATCTTTCATTTGGTAACATTTTGCATTGACAGCCTTACTACAGAGTTCGATTAGTGCTATGCAGATTGGAATATTAGGATTAGTTGGAGCAGTTAGCGGTAGCATGGTAATTATGATTTACGAAGATTTAGAGGATAATGAATAAATAATTAACTTTAAGTTGATCAATCTATTTTCCAATATATTGATATGGACTCTTCTGCATAATTACATATACGTTGTCCTTGAACCATTGTGGTTCTTTTATTTTTTCAACCTTTCTATTATATTTCTCGAACCATTGTGGTTCTTTTATTTTTTCAACCTTTCTATTATATTTCTCGAAATCACGTCATTTCTTAATGTCAAAACAACATAATATATAATATAGGAAAATATATTCTTTTTTTTATAATTGATCTTGGAGATTGTGTAATGGTTACTCTAAAACTATTTTCTTTACGCATTAGCGATATTCTTTATTTCTCTTTTCATCTTTGAATTCCTATCTAACAATCCAGGAGGTGAATTTTGTTTTTTTTCTCAGTCAGGTCCATTTTCTCTACTTGAATCCATGTTCTTGCAGTATGAGGCAGCTGCCAGCCTGCCATATCCATCGACACCAAGATTAATGGTCTCTAGCCAATCGCATCTCAACTCTTAAATTTTTTGCAATGAGATACTAATTTGAAATGGCTACTTTGTTATTCTCTATGCATTTTTATTTGCTTCATGGAATTTCTCAATAAAACCTCAATCTTTCTGAGGCTGATGCTTCCATTAAAAACACAGCCCATGAAGGGTGATGATGTAAACAGAGCATCTGAAGGTATTTATTGGGTGCATGATAGTTATATAATGGAATAGATTGAATTGTTTTATTGTTGTCTAAAATAGGAGAATTAACGCGCTTGTTGCAAATTATGCCCTCTTACCAATACTAGTCACTCATCACAATAACTAATAACTTTTTCTTGGGAATGATAATTTCTCTGCTGTTGTTATCTGCCTAAGAAAAAGTTACTCTCCATATTAAGTTCCTCTTTCTCCTTATTTTACTCATTTTTATTGAATCTATATGGGGTGCCTTATATTTGCTCAGATCTGTTACAAACTTGTAATGTTACACTTGATTAGCTCAATTGGGTTATGAAATCCATGAACCATCATCTTCTTCATACTTTCATGCTTATATTTGCTGCAACAATGTAGCAATGGGTAGTCACCTACCACTAGGAGGTTGAATTCTTTAGATTTTGAATAGTATCTTCCAAAATTACATCTGATTTTTACCTGGAGAATGTTCAAAAACTTCTTGATTTTAAGCATTAGGAGTACCTGACAAATCTCTTGTGGTGAATTCTAAAGTGCCCCTAGGGGTTTGGTGCCCGGGGTGGTGTGGCAAAATATAAACTATTGGATGAGATTATTAAGTCAATGCTAAGATTTTAGTAATCTCATCCGGTGGCTTGTATTTTACCACACCACCCCGAGCACCAAACCCCTAGGGACACCATAGCAAGTACTATCTTTTGTTGCTTGACTTTTGCTTCCTCTCTTGGTTGTGGAGATATAGTGTTGCCATCTAACTACATTCTTTCATCTCTCTTTATCCATGCTGATAAAAATAAATATATAAACCATCAAATTCTTTCCATTTTTTCTGTTTATTTTAAAGAGAAATTTTCATTTTGAATTTCAATTTTTTTATTGGGGCTCACAATTTCAAATAAAAAAAATTCTATATTTATTTCTTTTTCAGATTCAGCCAGACCAAATCCAAATCCAAATCAACATATTGCTATTTTATTTAAAAATTATTAAAAAATTTTACTTGCTAGTAAAATTTTTTAATTACCTTTAGTTTTTTAATGATGTAGCATTTTCTAATTTATTTACGTAGTAATTCAATTCAGTTATACATTTTTGGGCTCTTTGTTCTCACTAATTTCTCATCGATTATGTTATTAAAATTAAATAGGAAAGTTAATGTAATAAATCAAATGGAAGACTTAACACATCAGAGAAAACTATTCATCCTAATGGCTTATATATTATTGATGAAATTTGATTATATTATAATTTATCACTAGTCACATAAGATTATTGATGAAATAGTTGACTAATGCTAAGTCACAAATCAAATAAGAGAAATTAGCACGCTGTAAGACTTTGCTTTTTCTAATCATGTATACAATATTTAATAAGATTAAAAGCAATCAATTCATCCAATGGCACATCAAGTTTTACATTTTAATGATTTAAGACGATTTACTCTTATTAATCACATACAACCCTACCAAGAATAAAGTTGATTAATGCAGGGCTTAATATAAAGAGAAAAAACTCTATTCTTGCTGATTTGCACTACTATTGAGTTAGATCATATGTTTCCGATGCATATTTCAGAGCATGAGTAAAAATCTTAATTTTTAGAAAATAGAAATTACATGACCCACATATGAAACAAAACATCTTCAATTTAATAACTAATATTATGTTACCCACCAATCTATGTTCTAAGTATTCCCAACATAAGATCCTATTGGAACTTTATATGCCAATTATGATATTCACTTGGCAAACAATAATAATTTTCAAACCTTAATTTGATAGAATTTATTAATGAGGATCCAATTTGATCCAATTTAAATATTAAAAAATTAATAATTTTTTTAAAAATGCTATAGATATTAAAAATAAGATTCAAAATTGAGTTTTAAATTTTTTTTTATATTCATTAGATTGAATTTTACAAATTTAGCTTATTATTTTATGTTTAATGATAACTCTTAATTTACATTCAAATTCTTATTGTAAGTCCATTTTTATTGCATATAGTATTTCATTTTCATTGGTAAGGTGGGCAAAAGGCCAACATTGAATACCACATTTAAGATCGATTAAGTACTATCAACTTGTATATGAAAAGGTTAAAATTATAATTAAGCAAAATTAAAAAAAATGCTATTTGTTGATGTAGATATAAGTGGTCGTCTTTCAAAGGGTCTAATTCTATCCTGGACTTGTAATCAAACAGTAGGAATGCGCCATGTGCATTGCAGGACTTTAATTACGGCTACAAGTAATCATGGGGCAGCTTTTAGGCCAATAAGTTACATTATTCATTGTATAAAATTGTGTGTCATGTATTGGCTCAAAGCTCTGTTAGGTTTTGGTCCCTTCATTAATTGTAGACTACCAACCAAAAATGAAATTTCAAATACCTATAGAAAGGTGTATTCTCAATGCTTTGAAAAAATTAAAAATATTTAATACTACAATTTTTAAGAGTTATTCAAAAACCACCTAGAAAAAAGAAAGAAGAATTAAATGGGAGATTTTTCTAGAGTTTGGTATATTCATGCACAAGCTTCCAATCTCTCCCTATAAATAAAGGTCCTAGGAGGGGGGAGTCATTCAAATAAAGCAATTTACAAGAGAGTTCCTCTAAGAAAATGAGAGAAATAGTAAGAACCACTTTGAGTGATAAGTTTAAGTATTTCTCAAACTAATGTGAGTTCCACCACAAAGGTGAGAGTGATCTACCAAATTGAGTGAGGGAAAATTTTTGTAATCTATCCTAGTAGATTAGGTGTTGTGAGACAAGCAACACTTCGACTATAGGGAGGAAGGTTGCGTAGCCAAGAAATGCACCAATGTAAGAAGGGGCATTTTAAAGGTTTCACAGATAGGACGAAGGACTACTTGAATGGAGGTAGTACGAAATGCCATCGAAATGAAGGTAAGACATAGTCTTATTGGAGGGGATGAGCAAACTAACCCTTAAAGGGGTGGCATATGCCTCCTTTTCTACAGATAGAACCAAAGTCGTTGCCCTTCTTCTTGCACCTAGTATAGCCTTTTTGTGCCTTCTTCCTAAGGCTAATTGTGCATTGGATGCCTATTCTTCCCACTCCATACAAGGTTTGGAATTCCACTTTCACTAATAAATAGATGGGATATTGAAGAAAGTCCTTTCACTCCACCACCCCTAGAAAATTATTAGTGTAAGTAGCCATGATATTGTCTAACTAGTTAGTCATTCCATTAGATTCTTTAGACCTTTAAGGGGCTTCTTAGCAATAGAAACTTAAAGAAACAAAATAAACAAGGTCGTACTCCATTCCATCCTTTAAGGGAAAGGAATGCAAACTTGGAACCCTCAGAAGTTCAACGGAAAAACACATTACTTATGATATTTGAATAGATAAACATCTGAAATTAGGGAAAAAATGTAAAAACATCAGACAATTTACTTTATACCTACTATTTCATCTGGTTTTTGGTTCCTAGTATTATTTTATTAGTAGCCATGATTGGGGTTATAGTATTAACGATGCATAGGAGTACTAAGGTGAAAAGATAGAACGTATTTTTACGAAATGGTATTGATTTTAGGAGGACTATAATGAAGAGGACGACAGACCCACTCATGATCTACTAAGTTGACGAGACTAGGTGTGCACATACACACGCACATACACAAGCGCACAGTTTAACTCCAACTAGGGAAAAGGGTGGTTCCTTGGCTAATAGAGGTAGTTAATCATGCTACTCAAGGAGTTTAGGGATTGCAACAAGATACCTAGACTGAATAAGAAGTTTTAGAGTTGTACTAGAGAAAAAAACATCTTTGTAATCCTACAATCATAGTGGAAGATTTTGAACCTAAGGTCTCGTAATTTTTTCCTTCAATTTTTTAAGAGGTTTTCCACATAAAATTCATGTGTTCCAATCTTTATTTTTGCATTTTCTAATTATCTATCTTAATCACACAAAGAGAAAAAAGGGTTTGCTTCCATAATTCTTGTATCTACTATTTTCCTAATAGTGGTGTCAGAGCACCTGGTTCAAAGGTGCCATAATCTTGTGTGATTTCAAGATGGAGGCTATCATCACTCATGATGGTGACATTTCAAGCTCACTATGGAGAATTATTCTTATTAGAAGCCCATGATGGAAGATCACCTTTACTATAAGGATTTGCATGAGCCCATCCCAAATAAGTACAAGCTGGAGGGAAAGACTGATCAAGAAAGGAAACTCTTGAATCGCAAGGTAGTTGCCATGATCCGCAAGTACATTAATAGAAGCTTGTTCAAGCACAAGTCTACATATACCAATGCATATGAATTATGGACAAAGCTAGAGTCCATGATTCAAAAGAAAACACTTTGCAATAAAGCCCATTTGGTGAGACGCTTAGTGAAGTTGGAGTACAAGGTGGTCAAAGTATGATTAAGAATTTAAACACTTTTAAGGGGCTCGTGAACTAATTAATGAAGATTAAGATGAAAATTAATGATGAATTGTAAGCCCTTCTACTCCTTAGTTCCTTGCCAGAAAGTTAGGACACTTTAGTTATTACTTTAAGTAACTCGGCCCTAGAAGGGAAGCTCACCATGGATGCTGTAACTGATAGTTTGTTAAATGAAGAAGTTAAGAGGAAGGAAAAAAGCACTTCCAACTAAATAAAGGTTAACATTGTAGAGAATCATGGAAGGAGTGAGACCCATGGAAAAAGCAAAAATAAAAATTGAAATAAGTCTCAAGGGCAATCCCAATCACGCCCTAAATTCACCTACTACTATTATGGCAAACCAGGCCATAAGAAATCAAAGTGTTAAGTTCTTAAGAGAGATCAAAAGGCCAGCAATGTCAAGCCAGACTAAGTAAACTCAAAGAAAAAAGAAGAGAAGAGCACCACAATCATTGTTAAAGATGATAATGTCTTCCTTATTAGAGAAGATAACTATTTAAATGTTGCCTATGATGATTATTCATGGATTGTAGATTCAAGTGCATCCTCTCATGTTATTCCATATGAAAGTTTCTTTTTTTTATATCAAAAAGGTGATTTTGGTACAATGAAGCTGGGAAATCGTGTCACTAGCAAAATAGTGTTGAAGAAGGTGAGGCATATTCTAGACATGCATCTTAACCTTATCTTAACTGGGAAGCTTGATGATGCCAAGTTAGTGAATTATTTTTTTGGTAACAAATGGAAACTTCTTAAAAGGAGTATGATCATTACTTGAGGAAAGAAAGAAGGCTCCTTGTACGTCATGTAAGCAAGAGTATGTAAGGGAGAAGTTAATATTGCCCATGATAACTTAACCCTTGAATTATGGCACAAAAGGCTCGATCGCATAAGCAAGAAAGGACTGCAAATCCTCACAAAGAAAAAGATCCTCCTTGGCATGAAAGGCAAAATGCTAGAAACCTACACAAATTACTTAGCTAGTAAAAAACACTGAGTATCATTCTTGAAGCTAGATCGACCAAAAAGGAGATAATATATGATTGATCTGGTACATACAGATGTTTATTCTATGATAGAGAAATCCCTTGCGGTGCTTACTACTTTGTGACCTCCATCGATGATCATTCAAGAAAAGTATAGGTATTTTTTATGACCATAAAAGATCAAGTCTTCTAAGCATTTAAATAGTTTCATGCCATGGTAGAGAAGGAGACTAGGAGAAAATTTAAGTATGTGTGAATTAATAATGGTGGCAAGCACCATGGTCCATTTGAATTATATTGCAAGAACCACAGTATTAAACTTAAGAAAACTCTCCCAAAGACACAACAGTTGAATGGGTAGCCGAAAGAATGAACTAGACTATTGAAGAAAGAGTTCAATGCATGCTATCTCACATTAAACTCCCAAAGCCATTTTGGGGTGAGGCTGTAAGGATAACGATTGACATAATTAACCTGTCACCTTCAAATCCTTTAGATGGAGATATCTCAGAAGAGATTTGGTGAGGAAAGAAGTTATCATACAATCACATGAAGGTGTTCAATTGTTGAGCATTTGCTTACATTTCAAAAGATAAATAATGTAAACTTAATACAAAGGCCAAGGAGTACATTCACCTTGGTTCCCTAAAGGCCGAGTTTGGTTTCAGGCTATGGGATCGAGTCAATAAGAAAATAGTGAGAAGTTGCAATGTTATGTTCTTTGAAGACTAAACTCTAGAAAACATCAAGAAAACCAAGACCAAGGTAGTTATTTATTCTGATCCTGAGACACCCTTTTTGGTGTGTGATGGTTCAGGATGATAGGCACAATGAACTAATAATAATGAGATTAGTTATGGCAATATCAAGGAACATATTTACTAGTTATATCATCTACAATCGCTTAAATCTTAAGACGTTCTTCGAATCAACCATAGACTTTATTGAGATAAGTAAACCAAGGAGATACCCCCCTTTCGAGTCGTATGTGAGAATTTTATCTCGTATGGCTCAAACAGAAATACCCAAATATTAGTTTTAACGTATATGTGTAATAGTTTGAAACTTTTTAAATTTATCCTATGATTCCACTTCACCAACAGAGGAACCTATTGAGATAATAAAGATAATGCTAGAGCTGCTAGATATATAAAAGCAATCTTAATTTAGGAAATCTACAAGAAACAGGCATCCTTCCACTAAATATTTGATAAAGGAATATGTGACAATAGCTAATGAGGGGGAGTCTCAGAGTTATTAAGGAGCTATTATCAGTAATGAGAAAGAAGAATGATTAAAGGCCATGCAAGATGAGATGTAGTCCTTGCAAGACAATTAAACATTTGATCTAGTGATACTACTATAGGGAAAGCGAGCCTTGGAAAATAAATAGATGCACAAGCTCAAAATATAAGAAAATAGATCACAACCAAGATATAAGACTTAAATTGTTGTCAAAGAATGCAACCAGAAGAAAGGTATAGATTTTGAAGAAATCTTTTCTATAGTGGTGAAAATGTCATTAATTCAAACTATCCTAGGTCTAGCTGCCACCCTAGACTTGGAAATTGAACAACTTGATATAAAAACTACCTTTTTTCATGAAGACCTAAAAGAAGAAATCTATATGGAGTAGCCTAAGGGTTTCAAAGTTTTAGGTAAGGAACACTTATTGTGTCATCTCAAAAATAGCTTGTTTAGACTAAAACAAGCATTGAGACAGTAGTACAAAAAATTTGATTCATTCATGGCCTAACATAACTTTAAGAAGACTTATGCTAACCACTATGTATTCATTAAAAGGTATGCCAATGGTGATTTCATTATACTTCTACTTTATGTTGATGATATGTTGATAGTTGCAAAAGACTTGAAGAAAATTACTGCACTTAAAAAGGCCTTAAGCAAGTCATTCACTATAAAGGATCTTAGCCCAATAAAGCAAATCCTTGGGATGAAAATTACTTGAAATAGATCAAAAAAGTTGTTATGGTTATCCTAAGAGAAATATATCAAGAAAGTTCTTAAAAGATTCAATATGGATAAGGCTAAACGAATTAGCACTCCACTTGCTGGATATTTCAAGTTATATAAGAAGCAATGTCCATTAAGTGAGAAAAAAAAGGCAAAAATGAAGAACATGCCATATTTATTAGCTGTTGAAAGCCTCATATATGCAATGACTTGCACTAGGCTTGGCATAGCTTGTGTTGTTAGCCTTATAAGCTGATTCTTGTCAAACCCTGAGAAGGAGCATTAGGCTACTGTCAAATAGATAGTCAAATATCTTCGAGGTACATCTCAAAGGTGCTTGTATTTTGGCAAAGCCAAACTTGTGTTTGAAGTATATATAGATGTTGACTTAGGTGGTGACATTGACTCAAGGAAGTCAACATTAGGATATTTGACTACTTTTGTAGGGCGAGTTGTATCTTGGCAATCTAAGCTCCAAAAATGTGTTGCCTTATCTAACATAAAGGCTGAGTACATTGCAGCAATAGAGGCATGTAAGGAAATGCTGTGGATGAAGAATTTTTTGCATGAACTAGGTCACATGCAAGAAAATTATGTGTTATGTTGTTACAATTAAAGTGCAATTCATTTGGCTAAAAATTTAGCCTATCACTCCTGTACAAAATATATCGATATTCATTATCATTAGATCAAGGATATGATAGAGGAGAAGTATTTGCACCTTGACAAAGTTCATATAAGAATTGGTCTGACATGTTAACCAAGGTAATTCCGATAAAGAAGTTCAAATATTGTTGTGAAGGAGCTAATATGGTGGTGCCCCCTAATTAATTCAGGAAGGGGGAGATTTGTTAGGTTTTGGTCTTTTCATTAATTGTGGACCACTAACTAAAAATGAAATTTCAAATACTAATATAAAGGTGCATTCTCAGTGCTTTGGAAAACTAAAAACATTTAATATTATAATCTTTAAGAGTCAGAAAATTCAAAGGCCACCTAGAAAAAGAAATAGGAATTAAATGGGAGATTTTTCTAGAGTTTGATAGATTCATGCATAAGCTTCCAATCCCTCCCTATAAAGAGAGATCCTAGAAAGGGGGAGTCATTCAAGCAACACAATTCACAAGAGAATTCCTCTACGAGAAAGAGAAAATAGTGAGAGCCACTTTGAGTGAAGAGTTTGAATATTTCTCAAGTTAGTGTAAGTTCCACCACAAAGATGAGAGTGATCTACCAAATTGGGTGAGGATAAATTCTTGTATTCCGTCCTAGTGAATGAGGTGTTGTGAGATCCCCTAAAATTGTACTAAAGAAGAAAAATACCTTTGTAATCCTACGATCATAGTCAAAGATTTTGGGGTTAAAGTCTCATGATTTTTCCTTTCAATTTTTTGTGGGGTTGTCCACGTAAAATTTGTGTGTTTCAATCTCTAGTTTTGCACTTTCTAATTGCCTATGTTAATCACATAAAGAGGAAGAAAGATTTGCTTCCATAATTCTTGTATCCGCCTTTTTCCTAACAAGTTCAAACTTGATCTCAATGTTAACTTTTTAAAAAAATTTTGATTCAATCTAGCTTGAAATTTAGTTTTCTTGGCCAAACTATGGCTTGAACATTTTTATGATTCTCTTAAAAATTTTAATTCAGAATTAAATTTTAAAATAATTAAAATAACTATTTTGTAAAAATATATTGTAAAAAATAATAAAATATTTAAATATGTATAATTATCATATGCATTATATTTTAATTTTAAATACATATATAATATTTTTTATCATACCGGATTGATTTGATTGTATTTCATTTTAGCTCTCTCATCAATAATCAGCCTTTGAAAAAAAAAGGTTCAAATATTATCGGGATTTATTCTTTTAAGTTCAAACCTTAATCTTTTCGAGCCAAGTATAAGCCCAACGAGACGGCGGGCCCATGCTTAAGTCTAATGAGGCCCATAATGGCTGGAACATAGACTACTTTTGTCGGGGACACCCCATTTTTTCGGATAAAAAGTGGCGCGTTTTACTGCGCCGTGAAATTTTAACATTTAGGATAATTTTAATAAAAATAAAAAAAATAATTTTAACTCTAAAATTATAATATATCGATAAAGTTATCTTTAGATAATATAAAATTATAATTTTATTTTCAAAAAATAATTCGTATAAATAATTTGTCATTTTATATGAATAATTTTATTCTTAAATAATAAAATTATAATTTTATATAATTTATGATTATGTAATTTCAAAAAAAAAATTATTAATTTTATTTTAAAGAAATAGACACATTTAGATATATACACGCACATGTGTAGATAAGAATTTCTCAATAATCAGATCGCTAATTCCCATTCCCAATGCACTTACCATTGGCGGCAAAAATTCATGTATGCGGTATCGTGGTTGTGCTGGTGACACAAGTACTGCTCTTTTCTTTTTATCGTTAGTATTTTATAAAAAATTTTATTTTTTATTTATTATCATATAATTTTAATAAAATATAAATATTTTTTAAAAATTTATTTTTTATTAATAATATTTTATTATTTTATACTATTAATTAATTTATAATTATTTTATCACTTTTTTATTTTTAATTATTTTAAATTTTATACATATAAATTAATTAAAATTTTATTAAAAATAAATAAATTAAAATTTTTAATATATGTGAAATTGATTAATTACAAAAAATAAATGAAAACGAAGGATAACGTATTGGATGCAACAGGTGTATTAGTGGGAAACCTTACAGTTAACAATGAATTAATGGGTTTAATAGATACGTAGTTTAATTAACAGTTGAGTAATTTAATTCATTGACTGGTTTTGTAGGATTAAGAGTGATCATACTTAGCCATTCTAAAATTTTGTAAATTTATAAACTACTAATATCTTGCAATCATACGTAATAAATTTTTATATTTATTAGTATTTGATCTCTATCCTTATTTTGTTGATCCTAAATTTGTGAATATTAATTGCAACAAATTATAATTTATTCAAAACGACACAACAATAAATTTATTTGCATTTTAAACCTAAAAAATTTCAAAGTTAGAAATTATTTTATAAAATATGTATACTATTAACTAAACAAGATCAAGGGTTTGTTTTGCATAATAAATAAATAAATTTATAATTTATTAACCTAATTAATAAATTATAGGCTTCATTTTATATAAATAATTGATAATTTAATCGATAATTAATAAGTTACTTAGTAACAATTAATTTAATTGATTATTAATAATTTATAATTAATAACTAATAAGTTAGTTGATTGTATAAGAAGTATTTTACAAAATTAATTATTTGGTTAGTTAAAATTATAAAATAATATATTAATATAAATAAATATATAATTAAACTAATTTATATTTATTTAAAGATCAAATTATATTAATATTATTAATATGTTCAAAAATAAAAATATAATATCTAATATTTAATTAATTATATTTCATAAATTTACATATTTATTTGCATAATTTTTATTTTTTATTTATAAATAATTATAATTACTTAAAATATAATTACTTATAATTATTATTATATTTATTACATACATATTTTTAGATAGTTATTTTTTAAAATTAGGATATAATTATTTTAAAATTAAATTAATTGTATATTATGATAAAAATATTTAGATTTATGTTATTAGAGTATAGATTGTAAATTAATAAAAATAATAAGGATATATTGCAAAAATTTTGAAGACATAGTAGTTTATAAATTATATGTTATTATTAAATTAGAACATATTTTTTTTAATAAGTTAATGCATAAAATACATCTAAAGATTAACTTATAACTTATAGACTAAGTTAATAAGTTATAAATTAATAAGTTATAAGTTAATTTATCTATTGTACAAAATAAAATCATAAACTAACTTTTAGATATGTTTCGTGCATTAGTTTATTAAAAAAATAAGTTCTAATTTAAAATAAGAGTTTATTTTTTTAATAAGTTATAAATTATAAGTTATTATTAAATTAAAACATATTTATTTAATAAGTTAATACATAAAATATATTTAAAGATTAATTTATAACTTATTGACTAAGTTAGTAAGTTACAAGTTAATTTATTTATTGTGAAAAATAAAATCATAAACTAACTTCTAGATATGTTTCGTGTATCAGTTTATTAAAATAAATAAATTCTAATTTAAAATTAGAGTTTATTTTTTTAATAAGTTAGTGTGTGAAATATTTTTAAAAATTAACTTATAATTTATTGATTAAGTTAATAAATTATAAGTTAATTTATTTGTTGTGTAAAATGAATCCATAAACTAACTTCTAGAGATATTTCATCCATTAGCTTATGTAAAAAAAAAAATCTAATTTAATAAATTACTTTAAATAACTTATAGCTTATAAGTTACTATATCTTCAAATTTGTAATACATTTAAAGATTATAAATTATAAGTTATTATTAAATTAGAACATATTTTTTAATAAGTTAATACATAAAATATATTTAAAGATTAACTTATAACTTATTGACCAAGTTAATAAATTAATTTATTTGTTGTATGAAATAAAATCATAAACTAACTTCTAGATATGTTTCGTGCATCTGTTTATTAAAAAAAATAAGTTCTAATTTAAAATCAAATTTTATTTTTTTAATAAGTTAGAGTGTGAAATATTTTTGAAAGTTAATTTATAATTTATTAATTAAGTTAATAAATTTTAAGTTAATTTATTTATTGTACGAAATAAATCCATAAACTAACTTCTATAGATATTTCGTCTATGAGCTTATATAAAAAAAGTTCTAATTTAATAAATTACCTTGGGTAACTTATAATTTATAAATTACTATATTTTCAAATTTGTTTTGAGTCTATCTTTAATTTTTTTTTATTAATTTACAATTTGAAGCCTTTATAACAAACCTAAAAAAGGCACTCATAGATTGTTTCATTTCAAGCGTAACCTCACAAAATTCGTATAAATAATTAAATTAAAAATAAGTAAGTAAATAAGTAAATAAATATATATGTGATATCATAAATTATAATCAATTAAATATTAGATATTATATTTTTATTTTAAATATTTTAATTATGTTAATATTATTTAATTTTTAAATAAATATAAATTATTTTAATTTATATATTTATTTTTATTAATATATCATTTTATATCATTTTATAATTTTAAATAATTTAATAACTAATTTTATAAAACACTTCTTATACAATCAATTAACTTTATTATCTATCAGTTAATTTATTAACTATTGATTAATTTATTAGTTATCAAATAGTTTATAACCTACTTGCGTAAGGCTAAAACTAATCCACTCCCTTAATCTCATTTATTAAATTGTACAATATAGTGATTAAAGATAATTTATTCTCACTACTTAGAGAATTGGGGTGAAGTTAAAATTGGTGAACTAAATTAATTTTTTAAAATTATTTTTTGATAAAAAATAATTTCACAATAATTGAGATATATTATTTTCCCAATTTCATAATAGTTAAAATTGTGATATTTTTAAATTATTTTTATTATAAATTATTATCATATCACTTATATTTAATTATTTTAAATATATATTAGTTGCTCCTTTCTTTCTTTTTATCTGTCGTATTTTGAAAAAAAGAAATTATTTTTTTATCTATTGCTTTAGAATTCTAATGAAACATTAAGTATTTTTTTTCAAATTTACCATTCTTTTTTATTAACAAATATTTTATTATTCTATACTAACTTATATTTATTCCTTTACATTTCTCACTCTATTTTTAACTATCTTAAGTTTTATACATAGAGAATAATCTTGTAAAATTTACTAAAGATAAATAAATTAAATTATTTTTTTAATATGTATAAAATTGGTTAACAATAACAGATAAATAGGAATGAAGTGATTAGTATTTATACATAATCTATGTTGTTAAAGTCAAAATTAATTCAACTAATGAATTAATAATTAAATTAATAAATGGGTGAGATAGTGTCCTGTTTATAAAAAATTGAGAAAGAAAAACAGACCAAGTACTACATTATAACAAGTTGCTTCAACATGGCAGAAAATGGGCTCTCTTGAAACGTAGGAAAATGGCTCTACTAGTATGGAAGCAAATGACTCGTCGAGAGAAAATGAACAGCAAGCTTCAATGTAATGGAAATTTCCTAGTGTTGATCAAATAAAATTGATTAGGTTGTCATATTACATGATTTTTAGTTTTTGAATGGGTCTTTCCCGAGTGATTAGATTATCCTTTTAGTTCCTATCAAAATAAAATGTAATGGATGTACCTTTTTTTTGTTAAAATTTCAGAGATGAGATTTATTAGATTCTACTACAGCAGTTAATCTTTGTTCATCCGTTTCTTGCTTTTCTAAAACCAAGAGTACTTAGCCAAAATCAAATTCCTTGTCCTAAGTGCTGTTGACTACTGCATCTGTCCAATTGACAGCCTTGTCCTATTGCTTGGGGTCTCCTATTTATGGAGTTTAGATGTTTTTCATCTCTAAATCAGATTCACAAGGGTTTTTATGATAAATTATACTCCCTCAAGTATCATTTAAAGTTAATGCATAAGGATTAAAAAATGTAATAAATAATTTTAATTTTAAAAAAGATGGGTTGTAATTTATTAATATATTTTATATTAAAAATTAATTAATAGGTAAAATTGTTGAATATTTATTTATACTTTAAGAATAAAATTTGAAAGAAGACAAGGAACGTATTCTTGGTTTCTTAAAACGATAAATAAATAAAAATAAAATTTTTTAATTTAAAATGACACTTAAAAAGAAATGAAAAAAAATGATGCATCGATTAATCTCCTTGATTTGTTATGCTTCATCTCACCCCTCATGATAAATTGATTCAAATGAAGTAACTGCTATATATTAATAAAATTGAGCAATTGATTTGTTGATGTTGTACGGCAGTTTTCTTTGGTGTCAAGTTTTTCTTGGAAAGAGAATTGTATCCCATCTAAATATAATTATGGGAGGAGTTGTTTCTCATTGCAAAAACTATGACATTGGGATCTCTATTTTCCATATTACTTAGTTGTTTTTAACTGTATTTTTCATTTGGTAATATCTTACCATTAATTTGTTCAGAACAAGAAAGGAGGTTTAACATAAACTGCTTCTCTTTTTTGCATTGAGTTCCCAAAATTTGCCAACTACTAGTTTCAGATGGCTAAACATAGAAATTGCTAGAAGGGAGGTGATAACATTCCGTTACTTGGCCGTTTAGAGAAATAAGGTGTAGCACACTTACATTATTTTCTGTTCATTAGATTGGAATGGCAAAATAAATAAATAAAATAATTTACGCTTGATGCTTGTTTGATGCATGATATTGTAATGTATGAACATCTCATAGTTTATAAAAATATGCAATTCAAAAGCTAGATATTTTTTTGCAAATGTGGCTAATGAGTGAACTTAAAAAGGGATAATAGGAATATTGGCAACTAATATGTACTGATAACGTACTAAACTAACAACACCCTCTCCTACTGCTATACTGAAGATAAATTTTATTTTAATAAAATTAAGCCTTATCACTGTGTTCAGTCAGTGATATGCGGCTTGGAATCGGACAGTAGTATGATTGATCTTGTCTTCCTATCATTTTTTGTTCAATTACATGGATTATAAAAATAAAATTAATGCAAAAACGTACCTTTATCATAAATTGCATTGCCTTAAACATAATAGTATTTAAATAAATACCATATGTATAAATCTTCCTCTTCTTCTCTTATAGTGTGCAGCTCTCACTAGAACAAACCAATATCTACAATTAGGTTAGGAGTAAAGAAAGAATCTAATCAATATAAATAAAACCATATCAAGTTCTCTCATTACAAGTCAGAAAAGGTATAAACTTATATTTTAACTGCTAAACACATTATTCTTTAATCAAATATTCATAACCTCAAATACTCATTGTAAGTCAGAAAAGGTATAGAGTTATATTTTAATTGCTAAACACATTATTCTATAATCAAATATTCATAAACTCAAATAATAAATCACTTTAATAAATTACACTTTAAAAAATAAAAATTTCTTGGATAATTTTTCATTTAATTTTATTAAAAATAAAATACATATAATTAATGATAGGCCATATAAAAATTTTAACATTTTCTCATTTAAACAACATTAATTGTAAAGAGTTTTTATATGAAAATAACTCTCAAGTTGAATACAAAATGTAAAACACATAACCATAGTTTTAAAAAACACACCAGCCAAGAGATGATACTTGAAATACAATTCACACTTAAGCAATCAATAATATTGAATGATAACGGTAATTATATTATTATCAATATAAGACCTCCAATAGTTACATATATTATTAACTATTTAAATATGAGTCATTAATATGAAAGTATAGTAAGAAAAATAGTATCAAAAGCTTGATTTAATAAAATATGTTATTTTTCAAGCCAATCCTTAACAATTTCTCTATAACAAGTTCAATAATAAAATAAAAAAAATCCTTTAACAACAATAAATTTAATTGTCTCAAAATTTTAAAATAGTGTCAATTAAGAGACAAATATCAAACACAAAAGTTAGCAATTGATACCGAGTCTTAGTCCCTATAAATATGTTAGTTAGAATGTCTCTAAGTTTCAAAATAATATCAAATAAGAGAGTATATATAACTTAACAATTAATAATTGACACTAAATCTTAGTTCTCATAAATCTAATGCTAAAATGCTTTAAAGTTTAAAAATAATATTAATTAAAAGACAAACACATATTAATAACTAACAATAAATACCAAATCTTAATCCTAATAAGGCATCATATGAAATAACATATTAGACCTAATACCTAATCTTTATCAAGACAATTCTCATTATTCCAATATGGTGCCCATATAAACCATATATACAAGTTCAAAAGCTAATGAGTGGCATTAAGTCTTAGAGCTCATAAATATAATAATTAGTACATTTCACCATATGAAAATATATGTATTGATAAAAAAATCTAAAAATTATATATATAAATACACAATAATGTAACAATATGATCAAGAGTAATTACGACAATGACAGACAAAATAAAGATTAGAAAATTGTGTAATAATTTATATGTCATATGTACTTTATGTACTAACAAACATATTATGATTATCAATTGAAATGAAAGGTTTTATATAATGCAAAACTCCCATTAACTAAGCATATTATAAGAAAATAAAATTAAACACTCATATCTCAACATGTTTCTAAACATCCTACAAATATAAGAACTTTGATTTGGGGGGAAATATTTAAATTCCACTTACATATCTTATTAGTATGTAAAATTATAATTTCTTAAATTACCAACTTAATGTAAGATAAATAAAACAAATCAATAACAAAAAGAAATCAATTATATAATTAACATTCATGTCTTAAATAAGCAACTTGCATGGCTATTAAAATTGGATAATAAGATTATGTTAAGAATTTGGATTATTACATGCAGCGAAATTTCAAAATTTTGATCCGAATTCTACCTAGGATCCATGCAAAAAGCATAAGTCAATGATTAGGATTTTACCTATTGGGCACTCGTGTTTCTACTGATCAAAACTTGAGAGCGGATGAATCAAACACTGGCCGGAAGGTACAGCGTTTGTACGGCATCCACACGGAGTGAACAACGACCTTTTACCCTTCACGAATCTGCTAGGATGCATTTTTCTCTCTAAGAATTAGGATTGGATGTTTTCTGAGTGATTTAGGGTTTATATGGAAGCTTTGAACGTGTTGCTAAAGTGCTGCCCTCAAGTCCCTTTTTATAGAACTTAAGCAATTTATAATCCTAATCCTACTAGGATAATGCTTTCAAAATCCTAATCACACTTAACAACTCATCTTATCCTTATCCTAGAAATAATAGAAAGAGATATGACTTATCTATTAATTATCTAATATTAGATAATAATATTATCTCATAATATAAATATCTTAATATTAGATAATTGCATATAGTTATCAAATATCAGAATAATATTATCTCATAATATATTTATCTAATATCTGATAAGATAATCATTTGATATTTTTTTAATATAAAATAATATCACATAATTTATATATATTACGTGAATTATTATTCTTAATAATATATATAAACATGAAAATAAGTTCAATTAATTGGATATTAATATAATTAAAGTCCAATTAATTATTGTCTTATTCCTACTCCTTTTTGTGTGATCCTGTAGGTTCTTACTACGTTGACAATGACTCATTTATTAAGCCATAGACAGTAAGCGGCATCTAGCAATACATCACTGCCACTCAAGTAGTAAGAATGTCTGTGATTCGACATCCACCTAATACATGATCAACGTTTTGCATCATAACCCTTTTGTAATAATATCTAAATTGAATTAGAGGCATGGAATGTGTCATCCTCGTCAATATTCAATTTATATTTCTTAATACTGAGTAGACTTAAAATAAATGATTAATATCACATATTAATTCAATTGAGCATGGCCATGCATTTCTAAGTCTCACTCAATCAAGGGGCCCAAGGATATTTCTCTTTTATACAAGAGTAAGAAAATTTCATTTACATCACTCACTTCCCTCTGCACGATTTATGACACCCAATCAATGCCCTACTTATCATCCTGATTAAAGGTGACATAGGACAATATTAAAGTGAGTAATTCCTCATGTAGGGAACCATAGTGACTTTAGGTCAAAGGTTTATATGTATTTATGATCATATAAGAATAACTTATGACACATCTATCCATGCAATATTCTCATAGTGAGTCAGTCCAGTACATTGTTCACTAGCAATATACTCATATATTGACTTGATATCACATATCCATGATTCGTAATCATCAATCAATATACATACTAGTCTCGATGTATTATTACTATCCTTTTCGTAATAATACTTGACTAGGGACATTTTAAAAATAGCGAAGCTATTCCAAGGATAATTATTATATTAAGTTATAAATTGCGCATAATAATAAAATTATAAAAATAAAATATAATAATTAAATTACCTAAAATAAAATATAATATATTGTGTATAACTTCAATCATCTATATGATTGGTTCTAAGACACACACCAACAGATTAACACCAAGTTAATTAAACAAGAGAGTTTTTTAAAATATATTTTCAAAAATCACTTGAACAAAGTATGAATAAAAGTCTTAAATTTGACTTATAATAATTTGAAAAATTCTCATGGTAGTAATATACACTATTAACTAAAAAGCATCTCATAAAAATTATAAAAAAAATAAATTCACAATGCATATGATAAGAACTTTATAAGTTGTTTTATACTATGTTCAAATAAATGCACTATAGCTTATGTTAAATTCATTATTGTTAGTAAAAATGTGTTTGATAAAAATTATTTTAAAATTCAAATATCATGTATATAAAAAAAAGCCTCAATAAAATTTTTATCTCCTTATCATACATATTTTCTGACAAACAAATATATATAATAATATATACATTATTATAAACTAAACCATGCAAACAAATTTTGATATTTAAGTGCACTTTTACAAAGTAGAGTAATTTCAAATATCATCAAATAATTTTTAATCGACATAAACTCTTGAGCATAGGTATCACATTTTGTAATACAAATAAAATTTCATATCATTAAATCAAACTCCTATTAATGTGAAGATTCAATGTAATTTTAAAAAAGAAAATTATACATTATTTCAAAATATAGATTAAACATTATCAAGTAATTCATCATATTTCAAGAAAACATATAACATTAATGACTTTCTTGATAATCAAATAATTATAAATTTATTTGCACTAATTGATTAATAATTTATTTATTAAATATATTTTTTTAAATAAAATTATATATAATTCAAAACTAAAAAAAGAAATTATATTTGATAACTAATGTGCTATAATGCCATATAACAATATAAAATTGAATTTATCAACATATAACTAAATTTATATAATAATATATGACATTCTCAATATTTATTTATCTGATAATTATTTAAACTATAAGAAAGCTAAATTTGACTACATAAATTATCTAATAACACATAATAAACAAAAGAAAATTTTCTTATATATTAACAAAGTCTATATAAGAGTTTTTAATACATAACTGTAAATTCATTTTTAGGCAAAAACATATAGTATGTATTAAGTTCTCCTTCAATACATTAATTCAATCACATAAAGGAAAACATGATGTCCCAAAGACTAATAAACCCTCATAACCAAAGTAAAATAATATGTTTTGATTATATTTTTAAAAAGTGTTTAATAAAAGAGTAGCACTTTTACTAGGAATGATAATTTCTAACATAACACGATAACTTAACATAAACATGAACTCATTTAAAAATTTATATTAAATTTTCAAAATAATAATTAATAATTAAACTATAAATAAGTATATATAATAAAAATATAAAATCTTTATTTTAACAAGATGTTAATAAAAATTTAAAATAATGTTTTATTCATATAAAATATTTTTTATGAAAAATATTAAATAATTAAATTTAATAAATAATTTTATAATATAAATTTTATTAATTAAAATTATTAAACAAGTTATATGAGTGATTGATTTTAATGCATTTAATAAATAGGTTAACCCGAACAATACAAATTGCTACCCTTAACTTTTACCATGCAAGTAAAAAAAATAATATTGGAAGTAAGAATATAACTCTTAATTCATGGATATAAGAGTAATATGCATTGATGTAGTGTTTCCTTTAGATAGAAAATGTAGCATGTAAAAGTAAAAGAAATAATAGTAGAAGTAAGAATGCAACTCTTAGTTCATGGGTATAAGAGTAATATGCATTGCTATAGTGTTTCCTTTAGATAAAAAATGTAGGATGCAAAAGATCTTTCTAATACTTTAGCATTCAAAATATGTCCCTGTTAGGGAGACATATGTTTAGAATCAAAACAACTCTAGAAACTTATATGTTTTGTAAAATATTCCCAATTAAAATACGTAACAATCCCTTCAGGTAGACAATTGCATACAATAATCATAATCAATCCTATATTATATAACTCAAAGACTTAAATTAATATGAATAATTTTGCTTTAATGATAATTATCCATAACAATCTATACATTTTTTTAGCAGATCTAGGATATAAAAAATTATCTACAATAATAATCTTTTTAAGTATGTATAACAAGTGATCAATTCCAATGTAAAATAACATATTAAATGATTATAAAATTAAAATATTGTTGCATCCAAATTACTTCAATTTTAATTCTTTTACACATAAATAGATCTTAAGTCTATGTAATTAAAAAAATATTAGGGCATAAAAAATAGATTTATTTTCAAAATTAAAACTACAATTAAATCAAGATCAACATGGGGATAAATTTATAATTCTAACCATATCCCTTTAATATATTTTTTAAAATGTAAATTAATTTTAAAATAAATTAAAATAAAATACTTAAAATAATATTAATATAATTGAATAATGCATCTTACTTAGTCCATATAAGACTCATGATAAAATAAGAAAATATTTATAAATATGAATACTATGCATGAAAATGATATAAAAAAATTTCACATATACCATGTATTCAATAAAATATATTTATAATAAAATAGATTGTATAAAAATAGTTAAAATATGATATGTCAATTTTGGACATTTAAGATATCAATAATCATAATTAAGAGTATACAATTATTATTCCATTTTCTATTTTGGGTAGAGAATATAGTATGTAAGACTTTCCTAAAATTGAAACCACTTAGAATAATACATTATTATTGTAAATTTATCTTCTTTAGGTAGATAAAATATAAAATAATAAAATAAATTCATAAATAAAATTGCTTTATCAAATTAATTTTTAATTATAACATATGGCAATCCCTTTGGATAAATCATTATATGAAAAAATTAAAAATTATTTTATTAAGTTTATTTCTAATTATAATACACACTTATCCCCTTTACATAGATAAATATATGAAAAAAATTAAAAATCAATTTTATAAGTATTTATTGATAACTCGAAAGCTTATGAATTAATATAAACTGATTTTACTTTAGTGATAATTATCCAAATTAACTCATGAATTTTTCAAAAGAGCTAGGATATTAAAATTAAGCCTAAAACTATAAATTAGTAATTATTGAAAATAATAATAATATGATTAATCCATTAAGGGATACTAAACAATATACATTAATACCGATTATAAAAAAATATATTGCATTATAACACAATCTTAAAATTTATAATTTTTTTACTTAAATAAAAAAATATTGTTTGATTCCCAATGTTATATCATTAAAATTATTTCAAACAAGAATTTTTATAAAATGTCGCCACCTTGTCACATTAAGGATGAAATAGAAATTAATATTCGATCAAACTAACTAATGGCAAATTATCATCAAGCAAGATGCTTAATATGTAATATTTTCTTCGCCCCATACTTCATATAATGATTATCTTACTATTAAATCTCAAAAGTAGTAAATAAGCATCTTAATATATAACTATTGAAAACGTAAATTTATATTTTGACTAATAAAATTATCTTCGAGAGAATAATTATTTAAAATAATTTCAATAATGAGATAAACATTAATAAAGAAAAAAATTATGCATAATATTATAAAAAATATAATATGATAGTTTATGGGCACATAAATAATAAAATCATTTAGAATTATAAAGAAAATTACATTCTCTTCTCTTTAGATAGAGAATATAGTATGCAAAGACCTTTATGTCATTAAAGCCAACTAAGATAATACTTTAATATTAGCAACTTATCCTTTTTGAATAGATAAATTCTCAATAATAAAATATGTTCAAAAAAATGCTTCAATAAGCCAATTTTTAATTAGGTAATTGTATGAAATAATTAAAAATTAATTTCATAAATATATATAATACAAAAACTTTATTAATCAATACGAATAATTTCACTTTAATGATAATTATTCATAATTAATTGAAAAGTATCCCAAATAAAAAAGTCAGGATGATAATAAAAAATATCCCAAATTATCATTCAAATAATTTTTAAAATTAATAATAAGTAAAATATGATCATTCCATAATAAGGTGCTAAACAAGATTCATCTATACTAATCATAAGATCTCTATATTACATTAAAATTCACAATTTTAAGCTTTATCTAATACAAAATATTTAAAAATTATTTTGAATAATTTAAAAATATATATCATAAATATTTAATATGTAAAGAAATTATTCATTTTCAAAAAGTCTTTATGTTTTAAGCTAAAAAAATAGCTCCTTTTCAATGGCTCCATTATAAATCTATAAATTTGATCTTATGGTAGTGAAATATAAAGGAAAATAAATAAATAAAAATTACAAATTATAAAGGTTGAATCTTATACATTTTAACTAACTAAGAATCTTTTTGTATTACTTCCAAAATAGACAATTCATAGTTAATATTGGAAACAATGAACTAATAAGAAAAGAAAGACAAGAATACTTTTGATATATTACCTCCTATTTCCTTTCAGCTTTTTACCATTTAAGCATTTAATTAGTTTTGAATAAGGAGTTCACTAGAAGATAGCTAGACACCATAACTCACCTTAGCTAAAAACAACAAAATCCAATCCAAAAAATACAATTTTCAATGACAAGTAATGCATTAAAATGAAGAAACGAAAAAATGTTAAAAACATATATATATATATATATATATATATATATATATATATATATATATCTTTTAGAACTTGATTCATCCAATTCATTTTAGATTATTAATGGATAAATAATGCATAATATATCCCATAAAAGTCACAAATTAAAATAGAATAATTATGATAACATGAAAATGATAATTGATGAACCTAACATAAATAAAAAATATTCAAATCCAAATTTATCACAAAATAATTTTGAAAGATTTTTCCCAAACTATCCAATGAAATTAAACAAACTTATAGAATCATAAGATTAGAATCTATTTATCACTCAATCAATTTCAAAAATAATAATAATAATATCAAATTATTATAATTTTATAATCATGAAATTATCCAAAAGTATCCATAAAAAAATAATCATATCAAAATTGATAAAATAATTAAATCAAAATAAAAGATAATTTCAAATAATATGATAAAATTAATCAAATCAAAACAAATGATAAAATAAACATATAAAATAAGAATTACTTATATCGAATCGATTAGAGTTAATTTTTATAAAATTATATACATTAAATATATAATTAATTCAAAATAGTAATGATTATTGTTTATTTTAGAATATATAATGATACTATTATTTTAGTCATATGGGCATATAACGTTTAGCATAAAAGAGAATTGTATAACCTACAAGATTTTTGTCATCCTCTCTAAAATTTGTTTCTACTACTATTCAATTATGAAAATTAAATTCAAGTAAAATAAAGAAAGTTAAATCATTATCTCATAAATACCTTATATATTAACACTCAAATTTAATGCATGCTTGCACACATTTAATATTTAAAATCCTATTTGGTAAACATATTTGGAGGCTTCCTTTATTGAAATAAAAATCATGAATTAAAAGTTCTCCATTGTGGTCAATTTACCATTTATGAATAACTCAAAATTGAAAACAAATAGTAGTTATTGTTGGGTATTTTATATATATAATGGCATATAATTAGATCCTAAATTTATATAAAGAAGCTTTAATATCACATATAAGAATTTAAATTAAAATATATGTAAAATTTGGAATATTATGAAAATAAAATTCATACAAAAGCATACCTTTATTGAATATTAAATTCCAATGAATATAATAACATTTAAATAAGGTATAAATCTTCCTCTCATTCTCTTAGAATAAAGTATAAGAATATAAATTAAAGTATATATAAAATTTAGAATATTGTGAAAATAAAATTCATGCAAAAGCGTACCGTTATTGAATATTAAATTCCATTAAATATAATAAAATTTAAATAAGGTATAAATCTTTCTTTCATTCTTTTAGAATGTACAACTTTTAACGAGATAAGTTAATAATTACAATTGAATTAGCAGTGAAAAGGGAATCTAATTAATATAAATAAAATTTTATCGGCACTTCCATTACAGGATAGAAAAAATATAAACTTATACTTTTGCCACTGAACATATTAACCCCATAATTAAGTATTTATAAATTCAAATAATAGATCATTTTGATAAATTGGATTTCAAAAAATAAAAATATTTTAAATTATTGTGCAGTCAATTTTATCAAAAATAAAATACATATGATAACTCACACAAAATTTCTGACATCTGCATAATTACATTCAACCTTTTGTTCTAGCTCTTCTTTGTAACGCTTGTCTTTTAAATGTAATAGGATTTCTGTTCATAATAGCGATGATTTATATTTCCTTTGTCACTTACCCTTGTCAGAAAGGGGATTTAGTTTCAGGATTTCTGCAGTATACCAAAAAATGAAATTGTATAAAGTATTCTTTGAGTTGTTCTGATACAACCAGTTTTATATTTTTGAATTTACATCTTCAATGAAGTGTTGATACGACAATGCATTCGATGAGGAACCCAATACCCGTATCTTTTTAATTCTTACAAATCGAAAGAAATTGAGAAAGCCATCGATAGTCACTACATCCGAGTTGAACCAAAAAGAAAATAAATAGGAAAGAGGACAAAAAGAGGCCGACCCTAAGACGGACAAAGTTTTATTTATTGTTTTTAAAAAATATTTTTTTTTATTTTTACATTTTAAATAGTTTAAAAAACAAATTTTTAAATTCTGTTTTTATAATCTATTTTTAGAAATTATAATTTTAAATGTGAAAATAAAATAGATTTTAATTTTTTATTTTTAATATCAATTTTATAATTAAATAAATTTTTTATTTGTAATATTAATTGCTATCTATTTTTTACTCTTCTTAAATTTGAAAATAATTTTCATAGATAAAATATAAAAATATTTCCCAGCAGACTGATTATAACTGATGGTGACTCCTTGGCATGGTGCCTTCTCCTTCACGGAGACCTCCCTCTCATTCAATGATGACAACCACATGCCATGGCGTGACACGTGTAAGGGCGTAGTAAGAGAAAAAAAATTGGAGGATAATGTGCATACAGAGTATTGAACATATTATCAAATTGGTCATTCAAAAATATCATATTTTCTTTGAAAAATTATTTTACATTAACCAACTACAGTTGCAGACTTAATACAATGTAATATTTATCTTTCAAGTACATATATGATGTAAAAAATTAGAAGATTATGTAATTATATGACGTAAAATAAATTTTTACAAGAAATTTAATATAAAATCTATCTTTCACGTATTTTTGGAAATTTACTCTACAATATTATGTTCATAGGGTGTATTTAAATATGAATTTAAAAGAATAAATATCAGTATATTTTATAATTTCAATCTGGCAAAAATTATCAATTTTTTCATAAAAGGTTATAAATTTCTATAATTCTTCATAATACAATATAATTTGTACAAAATTGTAAATTTTGTGAAAAAATTACAAGATTTGTTAAAATCAAAATTGTTAAATTTTACTATTCATAATTTAAAATAAAAAATTATAAAATTTATGTATGAATTACAAATTTTAAAGTAACATAAATTGTTAATGCATTCCCAATTTTTAAATCATGTTACATAATACTTTATTCATTTCCTTTTGTTTATCATTTTAAAGATATTTTCCCCTTAATTAAGTGTTATCTTAGAAAATAAAAAAATGCACTTGTTATCTTTTCTTCAAATATTGCCTTTATTGTCCTAATCATGGAATTAAATTTTGGACTGCCTGCAACATCAAAAAAGAAAAAGAAAAAAAGAATGCGGGCCACAACATTGCAAACTGTTACAGTTGCAGCGAGCGATAAAATAAGAGTTGAAAACTATGATATTTTACTTGCAATTAGATTTTATTTAATTTAATATGATATTATGTTAAATTAAAAGAATTAATATCAACTAATATAATTAATAGCGATTATATAATTTTTATTATATTTTGTGGGGACACAATAAAATTTTACGGCCGTAGTGGTTATAATCTGCATTTTTATTTCAATAATATCCACAACTGCAAAAAAAGTATCACATCGGTGCTTACAATTTAAAACTTTGAACGTAATAAATACTTAACATCTTTATATATCATTAATTTTTAATAAATAATAAATTAATAAATTATAATTATTTTCTATTAAAATTGATGTTATTTATTGCTTTCTATAATTTTTTTGCATTAGAAAGGAATGGAAAAAATATTTTACTTTTAATTTCCATTTGAAGGAACCGATATAATTTTTTAGAGGGTTAACTATGGTAAAATGCTTAAATGACAAATTCTATCAATTTCTCATGATGTCAATTTCTTTCCTATTACAAAATTTTACCTAATCAACCAGGTGACTTATATAATCAGTTTTATATTTCATTTTTATTAATTTGAAATGCTTTAAATATATATTTAATAGTAGAAAAGGTGTATGCTCCGTAAATTTGGAAACCCCGACATTCTAATTATAAAAAGAATTTAAATTTGCTAAGTTCTATTAATCGTAAGAATTCATAAAGATTCTTGTAACTCTTTCACGACGGTTTAAAATTTTCTTAATACTAATCATTCGGTGGAAAATCCTTTTGAAAAAATCTCTTAATACTAAAAGTTAATTAATTCGTTATCTCTCAATTATATTAATTTCACCGAATCGAAACCCTCAGGCTCTTAGCTATGCATTATGTCCACAAATGTGTGAGAAAAGACTGGGGCTTGGGACCCTCAATCCCTCAACGAAGTTCTTGCCCTGCGTATTGTCATAGTCCTACCACTGATGGCGACTGCATGCCATGGTGGTGCTGACTGATGGTGACTGCATGCCATGGTGGTTCCCTCCTCCTTCTCGATTGCCGATGGTGACAACTTTCCATGGTGATTCCTTGACTTCTTGCAATCCTCGCTCTTATTTTTCATTTCCTTTTTCTTTAAGTACAGAATAAGATATATGAGTAAGAATACAAAAGAAAAGATTAGTCTAGAACTATAAAATAACTTGAATTTAATAGATTAATTTAAAATTAATATTATTTTATTTAATTTAGGATTAAAATGAAAATTGATATAAAGAACGATAACAATGACTCGATAAAAAATTGACACTAATTAATCCAACTTAAAAAAAAAAGTAAGACTTATAAATATTAACTTATCATATTATTCAATTCACTCATTAGCATGATAATATTTTATTGTATATATATTATACTTTAATATATATAATATTAAAATTATATATGTAAGTAATATTATATAATTTTTAATATTAAAATTAATAAATTTATATATTTAATATTATCAATTTATTAAAATAAATAATTACATTAAAATTAAAAATATTTAATATCAAAATTAATGAGCTTGTATATTTAATATTTTCAATAGATATTAAAAATTTATTAAAATAAATATTTATATTAAAATTAAAAATAATATAAATTATGTGAGAAATTAAATTTATCATCATAAAACTTAAAAGTTAATAAAAATGATTAAAAAAATAATCATTATTACTAAATAAATATATTAATTAGAGTAATAAATTATTATTAATACAGTAAAATAGTGATATATTTATGTATAAGTTTTGAGAGTTTTTCATATTAAAAGTTATTGTTCCTTAATTTATTTTATTTTTGTTTTTGTTATATTTAACAATAATAAGTTTTTAAATAATAATATTATAAAAATAATTACAATAGTAATAATTATAATAATTAATTTAATTAATTAATAATATAAAATTAATAATAAATAACCGTCAATATAATAATAATAATAAAAAAATTGATTTGAAATTAGAATTGAAATTAAAATTGGTATTACAATCTGAACTAATATCATTCGATGGAAAAATATAGTTCAGTATATAATTTTTATTTATTAAATTAATTTGATAGAATTGAATTAAACCAATATTACTGATCTACTATTCACTCTAACTACACTTCTACTGACAAGGGATCAATCAATGTCAAAAGGCTATGGGTTGTCGGCGGAAAAAGGGTTGTTGGATCAAAAATAAATAAATAAATAAATAAGAAATTGGAAAACCACTAATAGGGTGCTTGCTATGGTGTCCCTTGGGTTTGGTACCCGGGGTGATGTGGCAAAATACAAGCCATTGGATGAGATTACAAAAGTCTTAGCATTGACTTAGTAATCTCATCCAATGGCTTGTATTTTACCACATCACCCCGGGTTTGGTACCACTAGGGGCACCTTAGAATTCACCCACTAATAGTGATTACATCCATGTTGTGCCAAAATGAAAATAAATAAGAAAGAGGACTGAGGAGGAATCGAATCTTCCTGCCAAGTAAAGCAAAAAGAGGACAACCTACGAAAGAAAAGGTTTTATTTACCGTTTCCAAAAAATAATTTTTTATTATTGTATTTAAAAAATAATATTTCTTCCTTAAACAACTATTTTCTAATTTCTTTTTAAAAAATATAATTTTAAATATATAATTTAAAAATAAAAATAAGTTTTCTTAACTTCTTTTTTTCTTAATACTAATTTTATAATTAAATGAAGCTGTATAGATAAATTTTGTGTATTAATTATATTAAAATTTATATATAAATTATAAGATTTAATTCCTTAGTTTGTGAAAAAAAAATATTCTTCTAATTAACTTATTAGCTTTTGAATTAAAGGTGAGAGTTTTGGATTTGGTCTCTCTCTTCACCTTGAATTTGAATATTTGGAAATATTCTCAAAACTCTATTGTTTTTTCTTTTTGAAAATTTAAAAACACTTTTGATGTATATACTTAAGATTATATCTCATTAGAGACAAAAGATTTACATTTTTTATTTTTTCCACCCTTTGAAAGAGTTAGAAGATGCAAGAAGCATTTGAAAGTTTTACTCTTGTTACTTGCAGAAACTTTATATCTTCTCTCTTAAAAGTTTAAAGGTTTGAAGATAATTTTTGATGTGAATTTGTTGGATCTTTCCCAAATCAGATGTAATCAAAGTAAAAAAAAGAATGATATTCCCGTCATGCTTCAGAAAAGAGAAAGAATTGGAAGCAATAAAAGATATATTTGACGCCACAAAGGTTAAATGCCCTTTGATAAGTCTTCAAGTTCATACAAGAACCTAGAGAGAAAACCCTCATAAGCAATCAACTTTTTCTCAAAATGTCTGCCACCCTAGGATAAGGAACAAACCTCCTTATTAACTCTCTAAGTCGTAATTGATAAATGGCTTCAAATAATATCAAATAGGTCCAAAATACTCTAAAGTGATGCAGCACAAAATAAGTACAAATTAAAAGCCCAAATGCTATTTTAAAGCCTAAAATATCAAATAATAAAAAATAAGATGAGGTGGCGCCAATTAAGACTATGGCTGATGTAGCAATGATGTGGCACCATCTTCTTGATGATGTGGCAGTGACATGGATTGTGGCTGATGTGGTGATGACGTAGTGGTGATGTAGGGCCACTCCTTGGAATGCATATCACTTAGTGCTGATTAGCTATGATGCATATTATGATTTTGTTGTTCTCTTCTAATTTAGCTTCTTCAAGCATCCAAACTCTTTCCATAAGCCCTTGAAATCCTTCCTTGATCTTTTTAGCTTTAGCTCTTATCATTAGACCCTCTAATGAATGTGGAAGTGCCTCTTCATTTTTGGAATTCTCTTTATCCCCCCTTTCTTCAAAATGATTCGTCCTCGAATCTTCAATTCCTGCATCAAAAGGAGAAAGATCAGCAACATTAAAAGAGGCACTAACATTGTATTCACCCAGTAAATCCAATTTATAAGCATTTTCATTGATCTTCTCCACCACTTGAAAGGGACCATCTCCTCTTGGTTGCAACTTGCTTTTTCTTTGTGCTGGAAATCTTTCCTTCCTCATATGGATCCATACCCAATCTCCTGGTTGAAATATTATCTTCTTCTGCCCTTTGTTGGCTTGTTTGGCATATTGTTGTGTCTTTTTCTCAATATTCAATCTAGCTTGCTCATGCAACTTTCGAATTACATCCGCTTTCCTTTTCCCATCTAAACTTGACCTCTCATCAATAGGTAAAGTTATCAAATCTAAAGGAGTTAAAGGATTAAAGCCATACACTATTTCAAAAGGAGAAAAATTAATGGTAGTGTGAACATTTCTATTATATGTAAACTCAACATGAAGCAAGTATTCCTCCTAACTTTTTAAGTTCTTTTGAATTAAGGAGTGTAATAAAGTACTTAATGTTCTATTCACTACCTCAGTTTGACCATCAGTTTGAGGATGACAAGTTATTGCAAAGAGCAACTTTGTCCCCAACTTAGCCCACAAGACTTTCCAAAAGTAGCTCAAGAACTTAGCATCTCTATCTGAAACAATGCTCCTTAGCACTCCATGCAATCTCACAACTTCCTTGATGAAAATATTTGCTATGTTCATAGCATCATCCGTCTTGTGACAAGGTATAAAATGGGCCATTTTTGAAAACCTGTTAACAATAAAAAATACAGAATCTTTGCCATTCTTTGTCCTTGGTAAACCTAGCACAAAGTCCATAGAAATATCAGTCCAAGGTTCACTAGGAATAGGAAGTGGAATATAAAGACTATGAGATAAAACCCTAGATTTAGCCTCTTTACATGTAATACAATTAGCGTAACATTTTTCTAAATCATGTTTCATGCTAGGCCAAAAGAAATGCTCACTCAATATGTCTAGAGTTTCCTAATCCCAAAATGCCCTATAAGACCTCCACCATGGGACTCTCTCACAAGCAATTCCCTAAGAGATCCTCTAGGCACACATAGTTTATTCTCTTTAGACAAGAAACCTTCATGCCTATAGAATTTCTCAAGGGATTTCTTTTCACAAGCTTCAAAAATAGTGCCAAAATCAGGATCATTCCCATACAAATCTTTAATGTATTCAAAACCTAACAACTTGGATTGCAAAGTAGAGATAAGAAGATACCTTCGTAGTAATGCATCAGCAACTATATTATCTTTACCTTGCTTGTATTGTATGACATATGGGAATGTTTCAATAAATTCAATCCACCTTGCATGCCTCCTATTTAGCTTTCCTTGGCTCTTTAAGTATTTCAAGGATTCATGATCCGTGTGAATTACGAACTCCTTTGGCCACAAATAGTGTTGCCAAGTCTCCAAAGCACAAATCAAAGCATGAAGCTCCTTGTCATAAGTGGGATAATTAAGAGCCGCTCCACTTAACTTCTCACTAAGGTAAGCAATGGACTTCTTCTCCTGCATCAAAACAGCTCCAATACTCACACCAGAGGCATCACATTCAATTTTAAATGTTTTAGTAAAATTTGGAAGAGCAAGTAAAGAGGCTGAACTTAATCTATCTTTCAACATGTTAAATACACTCTCTTGCTCTTCTCCCCAATGAAACTCAACATTCTTTTTCACTAACTCATTTAAGGGGGAAACTATAGTACTAAAATCCTTGACAAATCTTCTATAAAAGCTAGCCAACCCATGAAAACTATAGTAAAGGCCATTCCCTAATTGCTTTTACTTTTTCTTGATCCATCTCAATTCCCTCACCACTAACAACATAACCCAAGAATATAATTTTTTTCCAAACAGAATGAACATTTTTCAATGTTTTCATGTAATTTTTCATCTTTCAAAACTTGTAAAACAAATTTTAAATGTAACACATGCTCATCCACACTTTTGTTATATATGAGGATATCATTAAAATATACAACCACAAATTTCCTAATAAAAGGGCGTAAAACATGGTTCATCAATCTCATAAAAGTGCTCGGTGTATTAGACAAACCGAAAGGCATTACAAGCCACTCATATAAACCATGTTTTATTTTAAAAGTAGTTTTCCATTCATCACCTTGTTTCATCCTTATTTAATAATACCCTTGTTTCAAATCAATTTTTGAAAATACACAAGACCCATGCAACTCATCAAGCATATCATCAAGTCTAGGGATAGGATATGTATACTTGATAGTGATTTTATTAATTGGCCAGCAATCAACACACATTCTCCAAGTTCCATCCTTCTTGGGCACCAACAAAATTGGTACTGCACATAGACTCATGCTTTCCCTTATGTATCCCTTTAACATGAGGTCCTCCACTTGTCTTTGAATTTCTTTTTCTTCTTTTGAATTAGTCCTATATGCAGGACGGTTTAGAATTGAAGCTCCTGGAATGAAATTAATTTGGTGCTCAATATACTTCTTGGGTGGTAACTCTTTTGGAGCCTCTTTTAGGAATACATTATCAAATTCTTACAAAATAGATGAAATAGAACAAGGTAAAACAAGGTTATTTTAGTTAGTGTTTACATTGGCTTCCTTGTACATGAGAAGGAATATTGCCTTAGAAGAATAATAAGCACTCCTCACATCACTTGCCTTAGCAAACACACTTAACTTTTCTTTTCCTTGTTTTGATGACTCTCCTCTCTCATGTTTTCTCTCTTTCTTTTCACTCACACTCTTGTTCTTTTTATCTCTCTTATTCTGGTCTACACTCTTTTTCCCTTTTTCTTCCTCTTCTCTCTTTTTTTGCATTATCATTTGATCTTCATAAACCTGTTTTGGAGTTAAAGGCCTAAGGGAGAACTTCTTTCCATCTTGGAGAAGCTTGTATTTGTTGAGAATACCATCATGAGTAACTTGTCTATCAAATTACCATGGCCTCCCAAGCAAAAGATGGCAAGCATGCATGGGAACCACATCACAAAGAATCTCAGTATGGTACCTCCCAATAGAAAAAGAGACTAGTACTTGTTTATTCACTTTCAACTCCCCACTTTCATTCAACCATTGAATCTTGTAAGGGGTAGGGTGCTGTAAAGTGGGTAAACTCAACTTTTCAACTAAGGCAGTGCTAGCCACATTAGCACAACTCCCACTATCAATGATAACTTGACAAGCCTTTCCTTGGATATTGCACCTTGTATGAAAAAGATTTTCTCTTTGATTTTCACTCTTCTCCTTGATTTGCACATTTAAGGCTTTCCTACTCACCAATGCACCTCCATCAAAAGGATCCTCACTACTCATACTATCTTCATCGGATGAAGTACCTTGTCCTTTCTCACTTGTAGAATCCCATTCCCCATTATCTTTGATCACTATAAGCTTTTTGTTTGGATAATTACAAGCAATATGTCCTCTTCCCAAGCATTTGAAATACTTCATGTTGGAATGTTTCTGATTCTCCTCCACTTTATTTTTGTCCTTAGAAGATTCATCTTTTGATTTTGAAGAGAATTCAGATTTAAACTTACTTCCTCTTTCCTCCTTCTTGTCACTCTTTTTATCCCAAGACTTCTATGGAGAGCTTGATTGTGAATTATATTTAGATGAAATCCTTCTTTTGAGTTGCCTTTCCACTTTCATAGCTAAGTGTACCAATTCCTCTAAAGATACATAGTGTTGTAACTCCACCACATTAGCAATGTCTCTATTCAATCCATGGAGAAATCTAGCCATAGTTGCTTCTTGATTTTCTTCCACATTAGCTCTTGTCATAGTGATTTCCATTTCTTTGTGATAATCCTCAACACTCTTAACTCCTTGAATCAGACTTTGCAATTTTTAATGCAAATCCCTTTGGTAATGGCTAAGGACAAATCTTTTTTTCATGACAAACTTCAAGTCTTCCCAAGTTGTAATGGGTCTTTCTCTCTCTCTCCTTACATCTATCATCAATTTATACCACCAAACAATTGCATAATTAGAGAATTCCATAACAGCAAGCTTTACCTTCTTTTCCTCCGAATAATTGTGGCAATCAAATATTAATTCTATCTTCTTTTCCCATTCAAAATAAGCTTCTAGATAATTTCTTCTTTGGAATGATAGGATTTTCATCTTAATACTGTCAAGATTGGTATCTACCCTTGCTCTTCTAACATGTCTCCTTTCACCTCTTCTTCTCTCACCCTCATTTGAGCTATCTAATCTCTCACTTCTACCCTCAAAACTTTCAACTCCTTTATCTCTCACATGCCTATCATTTTGTCTTCTTTCTCCTTCAATCCTTCTTATCCTCTCATTCATTCTAGCAATTTGTTCATTCAATCTCTCAAATTATTGAAACATAGCTCTCATAGTGAAATCTAAATTCTCAAGTTGGAAAGTATTATTATCACTTCCTCCCAACATTGTTAATGATTAAACCTGCAAGAAAAAGTTAGATAAAAAAAAGGGGCTCACAAAACCACACTTCTCACTTAATTTAAGGGCACTCACACTCGTGTTTGCACTGTAATTTAGGCTTTCATCCTTAAATGATATCACACACTTTTTCCTTTTCCCACTCCTTTTTTTTCCTCTCTTGTGGTTCTTTTGGAACTAAAATGACACAACCAGTAGAAATCCAACAATTGTAGCTATCACTATCTCAAATTAAATGCCAATAAAAGGTGATAGCACAATAACAACATGGCAGCATGGAATTAATACAATTGAACTCTAGGAAGAAAGGAAAAATAAAAACAAAGAATTAAGGACACAAAATAATGAGAAGCAATAACTCAGAATAACAAGAGGTGCTGATTTAAAATTTTAAGTAATTGAAAGAGACAATGAATATTTAATGTCAAAATAAGAAGTTTAAGTGTAATTAGTGCATGTCAAGAATCAATAATAACTACAAGCAAACAACTTCTTTTCTTTTGAATGTGTTCCAATTTATTTTCAACAATTCAGCACTTTATTTTTCTTGCCTCTTCTTTGTAAGTTGCCTTTTGATTCACTAACTTGGCTTTTCTCCTTTGTTTCTTGCTATTTTTGTTCTTTTGATTCACATGTTTTTCCTTTTGTAACTCAATACAAATAGTACTAATTTAGCACTAGTTTTTGCTGATTGCAAGGATATCACACAATTCAAAGTTAGTACTCTTTGCTTTGCTTTAATTAATTACTATATTCAATTATAGCACCTTGATGTTATGCTATTAGAATATGGCAATTGGTTATTGCAAGCTGAACTTCTTCACTTTGAACTTTTAACAAACATATTCAATGCACCTTTCATTCACTTGACCAGCACAAATATTTTGAGCAAATTTTGAGCTAAACAACAAGAAATAACACAAAACAAAGAAGGTGACCAAGTATCAAAGTAAATTCAGACTTACAATTGATTTGGACAACTTATCAAACACATGGAAGACAGAAAGGAAGAATAACACAGATTTGACACAATGGTGAATTAAACCACAAAAATTTGACACAAACCTAATCAGAAATGAAATGAAGAAAAAAAAAACCAATTTAAAACAAGAAAGCAATGAAGATTTAGGATATAAAATGTGGTGAACAGTGCGAAGAACAGTACGATGAATAGTGACAGTGCATGAACAGTAACAAATTTAAAAAGAGAAGTGAAACCTGAATTTGGGAACCTTGCTCTGAATACCAAATGATATGAATTTGTTGGATCTTTCCCAAATCAGATGCACTCAAAGTAAAAAAAAGAATGATATTCCCGTCATGTTTCAAAAAAGAGGAAGAATTGGAAGCAATAAGAGATATATTTGACGCCACAAAGGTTGAATGCCCTTTGATAAGTCTTCAAGTTCATACAAAAATCTAGAGAGAAAACCCTCATAAGCAATCAGCTTTTTCTCAAAATGTCTGCCACCCTAGGATAAGGAACAAATCTCCTTATTAACTTTATAAGCCCTAATTGATAAATGGCTTCAAATAACATCAAATAGGCCTAAAATACTCTAAAGTGATGCAGCACAAAATAAGAACAAATTAAAAGCCTAAATGCTATTTTAAAGCCCAAAACAACAAATAATTCAAAATAAAATAAGGTGGCACCAATTAGGACTATGGCTGATGTGGCACCATCTTCTTGATAATGTGACAGTGACATGGATTGTGATTGATGTAGCGGTGATGTGGGGCCACTCCTTGGAATGCATATCACTTAGTGCTGATTAGCTATGATGCATATTATGATTTTGTTGTTCTCTTCTAATCTAGCTTCTTCAAGCATCCAAACTCTTTCCATAACCCTTTGAAATCCTTCCTTGATCTTTTTAGCTTTAACTCTTGTCAATGGACCCTCTAATGAATGTGGAAGTGCCTCTTCACTTTTGGAATTCTTATCAGTTTTGAAAGGAAGTACTCAGGGATTTTTCTCAATTTGCTTGTAGAACTCTTGTTTCTTTAACCTTTTAACTTCTTTTTTAATTTGTGTTGAACGTTTGGTCTATTTGTATATTTGA
Source organism: Sindora glabra (assembly GCA_020226215.1). Classification (NCBI taxonomy): domain Eukaryota; kingdom Viridiplantae; phylum Streptophyta; class Magnoliopsida; order Fabales; family Fabaceae; genus Sindora; species Sindora glabra. The sequence goes on along the minus strand of CM035234.1, from coordinate 29,788,045 downwards.
AGGAAATTTTTTAGGTTGAATAATTATCTAGTATATAAATGAATTAACTCATATTTATAGAATTTGACTCATGTTTTTAAGAATTTAAATAGTAAGATTTGGATCATTTAAATAAGCTCAATTAAAATGAACTTAAACCTAAGCCATTTATAAACATAAGCCCAAAATAGATTTATTAATACATTTTTTACTATCTATAAATACCTCCTCACTACATATTTATTTCGATAGTTGAGGTGTCAAGAATAAATAAGTTTGGATGATTTTTTGTAATTTTAATTTTTTTAATTTAATCTTAATTACGTTTCTTCTTTTCTTCAGTAAGTAGTTTTTTAATAATTAAATAAAAAAATTTATTTATAATATCAATTATTATTATCTATCCTTCATTTTTTAATTTAAAAATAATTTTTAAAAATAATTTTTAAAAATAAAATATAAAAATATTTCCCAACACACTAATCATAACACTACTTGCAATGGTTAGAATATTAAAATAAATTTGGTTCAATAAGTTAGCTTGAGACTAATATAATTTTACTTGATTTGAGATTAGAACTGGTATGAAAAATAATAACAGTAACCCAATCTAATAAAGAACTAAGATCGACAAGTGTTAATGCATCGAGTTATTAGATTAGTTTGTTAACCTGATAATAGTAGTAAGTAATAAATAATTAAATTATTATATATTTAATTTTTATATAGATATTAAAATAATAATTTTTAATATTAAAATTAATAAATTTATATATTTAATGTTGTCAATATATATTATATAATTTTATCAAAATAAATAATTATATTAAAAATTGAATTAATACTTTAATATTAAAATTTTAAATTATTTAAAAAATTAAGTAAATAATTTTGTTATTAATTTTAAGTATATTATATACTTATATATAATATAATACATTATCATTTATTTTTTATTATTATATATAAATCATTATAATTATTTTTAGTAATGTATTATTTATATAATTATTTATTTTTATATATATTATAATATATATAAGTTATGAAATATATTTATTTTTATATATAATACTTTAGACTTGATCAATATATATTTAATAATGTATATTTATTTTATTTAATAAAATAAATGTATAAAATAAATATATAATATAAAATTCTTGATCAATATAAAATTCAAATTATTTTTTTAAATGCATATATTATTAAATGCAAATTCACACATTTACTAGATTTTAATAATATATATTTATTTTGATACATAATATATATGATTTACTTATATATATAATAAAATTTTAAGTCATAATAATAATAATAATATATAATTATATTATATAAATAATAATATATCTTAATTAATTATATAAAATTAATAATAAATAAATAATTAATATAATAATAATAATAAAATGTAACGTATTATAAAAATTCACTTGATAAATATTAATCTAGAACTGGAACTAGTATTGTAGTAACTCAATTTGAATCTGACTTAATAAAAAAGTGGCTTAGTAAAAAAGTAGCCTACTTTAAGACTAATTCGATGTACAATTTTTACATGCTAAATTAGTCTTGTAGGATTGGTTTAATTCATTTTGACAAGCCTATTTTTCTTGGAGTCCTCTTTAGTCAATAATGATGACTACAATCCATAATGTGACTCGTGTTAGGGCATAGTTAAAAATTTGGAGAATAATGTGTATATACAATATTGATTAAAATTCTATTTTAATTTTAAAAATTTTTTGTTTCTATTACTTTAATTTTTGAACTAAGATTTATATTAATTTAGTTCTTAAGATTTTAATTTTTATAAGAATTAAAATATATATTTATTTGGTTCTAGTGAGAGATCAAAATTTTACTTGGATTTAAAATTTTAGAAATTAAATTAATACAAATCTTATTTTAAGAACTAAATTGATAAAAATTAACAATTTAGAGGTTAAAATAAAATTTTAATCTAAAATATTAAGCATATTACTACATTGCTCATTCAAAAAAATTATTTTTTTAAAAATTTATTTTAAAATTACTAACTACAATTTCAGGATCAACACAATGTAATATATACCTTTCCAATGCATATTTGATGTAGAAAATTAAAGGATTATATATTCATACTTATATCATGTAAAACAAATTTTTAGAAAAAATTTGATATAAAATCTATCTTTCATGTAGCAATTTGATAATTTACTCTACAGTATTATGTCCATAGGGTGTATTTAAATATAAATTTAAAAGAATAAATATTAGTATATTTTATAATTTTATTCCGACAAAAGTTGGCAATTTTCTTATAAAAAGTTATAAATGTCTTGAATTCTTCATAATGCAGCATTTAGCAGTTGAATTATAACTTTGTATGCTCATTATGTGTAAAATTTGTACAAAGTTGTAATTTTGGTGAAAAAAAATCACAAGATTTGTATAAATCAAAATTTTGAAATGTAAGTGTTCATAATTTACAAGAAAAATGATAAAAAATATTATAAAGTCTGTGCATGGATAACAAATTTTCTAGTACCATAAATTATTAATACATTCCAATTTTTAAATCATGTTACATAATACTTTTTATTTATCACTTTAAAGATTTTTTTCCTTAATTAAGTGTTATCTTTGAAGATCAGAAAAAATGCAATTGTTATCTTTTTTTCCTCCAAGTATTGCCTTTCTTATTTTAATTGTGGATTTAAATTGTGGGCCGCAATGTTTATTAAAAAAATGTGGGCCACAACATTGCACACTGTTATGATTACTGCTGGCACGGTGCATATATTTGTAGAATTTTTTGATAAAATAAAAATTGAAAACTTTGATATTTTACTTGCAAGTATATTTTATTTAATATAATATGATATTATATTAAATTAAAAGAATTAATACTAAATAATATAATTAATAGTGAATATATAATTTTTGTTACATTTTGTGTGGACACAATAAAATTTCATGAATATAGTGGCCGTAATTTGCAATTTTATTTTTGCAATACTTGCAACTGCAAAAAAATGCATTGACATCACAATCATAATTAAAAAATTTGATCCTAATAAATACTTAACATCTTTATATATATCATTAACTTTTAGCAAATAATAAATTATAAATTATAATTCTTTCTTTTAAAATTGATATTATTTATTGCTCTTATGTATTAAAAAAATGGAGGAAATATATTCCTTTGAATTCCCATTTGAAGGGACCAATATAATTTTTTCGAGGGTTAACTACGGTAAAATGCTTAGATGACAAATTCTGTCAATTTCTCATGATGTGGTTCCTTTTCAATCACAAATTTTTACTTGATCAATCAGGTGACTTATATAATAAGATTTATATTTCATTTTTATTAATTTGAAACGCATTAAATATGTACTTAAAAGTCGAATACGTGTATGTCTTGCAAATGAGGAAAACCTCGACATTTCTTATTGTAAAAAGAATTTAAATTTGATAATTTCTATTGATTGTAAGAATTCATGTAAGTTTACCTAGACTTTCCTTCACCACGGCTTTAAATCCTTCTAATGCTGGTTGTTCCAGGAGAAATCCTTCCCAATCAAATTCCCTAATAGGATGTTTTCGCGAAATTTTATATTTATAAAAAGGTATACATTCTTATAATATAATATTTTTATGTTTAGTTTAATATAAATATTATTGAAAATATATTTTTAAATTTTTAGATGTGTTATATTTTTATGTTTGGTTTATATTTTATATTTTTGAAAACGTTGTTAATTTTTTAAAAATAATCCTAACTATTTTTTAATATAAATAGAATAAATCATAATTTTAATTAAAGTTATATAAATACAAAGTTTTGATTGCCTAATAAATTAATAATTTAAATTATTTTTAATTAAAACATGATAAATAATATAATATATAAAATATTAAAATGGTTAAGAATATAAAATTTTAATATAATTAAGACTAAAACCTTATTTTAGTCCTCTAAAATTTCAATTTCTATCAATTTAAGACCAAGTAAAATTTTAGTCCATGTAAGGAGTAAAATTTATATCAATTTAGTCTTTGTAAGAGATCAAAATTTTACTTGAGTTTAAAATTTTAGAAATCAAATTGTTACAAATCTTATTATAGGAATTAAATTGATAGAAATTGAAAATTTAAGGGAAATAGGATTTTAGTCTATAATTAATTAATCTAAATGAATTCAATGGAATCTCATTGAATGATTTCATCTTGAACAACCACAAGATTTCTCAATATTTTACAAGTGGGATTAACTAATTTTTATTTACAATGGTACAATTTGCATTGTAATATAATTTTTAACAAAATTTTGACTCGACCACAAGCATCAATCGACCAAACATTTCACAAACATCTTGTAAGCTAGTAGCTCTTACTTTTCACAAATCACTTCTACATTTCAAAACTCAAATCATTAGAGTAATAATCCTAACTCTAACAAAAAATTCCTTTATATTATTAAATGAATTAAACAAGTTGACATATTTAATAAAAAGGCTTATTCGATATGATACATATAGATTTAGGTTGAGTTCATTCAAAGTATTACTATTATTTGATATGAAATGAATTTGATATGCAAACACAAATTGCCATTCTTAACAAGAATATAAAAATTAAATTAAATTTTTATTATTCAACTTGTATAAAAATTCTTTTAATTTTTCTTTCATATAAAGATTACAACTCTTAATAAAATAATATATAAAACATAATTTAAAAAAAATATAGATGTATATATTAGTTGGTACTTTTACGAGTTTTAAAAAAAAAAGAAAAAAATTAATGTTATTAGTTTTTTGTTTAAAGTTGTAGTTCTACATGAAAATGGAAAATTATCAAAGGTTTTTTATATAATTTTAAATAATAGAATTTTGAATTTTTATATATTTCTTGCACATATAATTTAAATAAATTCATATTATTTTATAAAAAATATTGAGATTTAATATGGAAAAATTACTTTTATAATTTGCATTTTACTTTTTTTCTTACAGAAACCTCATTAAATAATGCAAAATTAATAATATCAAATTAATATAGAGCTCCCAAGAATTTTTTTTCCTTCCAGTGGCTTCATTTTCATGGACGGAAATAAATGACAAATGTCTAGAATCAAAGACTTATTATCATATTGTATAAAATGCAATAAAATTTAATTTGTATCATAGAAATCTCCTAATAAAAGCTGAAGATAAAATTATTTTTTTATTTTCACATCATTATTCCCATCTCATTGAAATTTAAGACACCTATTTTACTCGTGAGAATATTTAAGAGAAAAATTTGCTTTTAAAATATTTCTTTAGATAGGTTTTCGGGACTCTTAGCTATGCATTATGTACACAATTGTGTGAAAAAGGATTGGAGTCCTCACTGATGGTGACTGCATGCCATGTTGGTGCTCAATGATGGTGTCTGCATGCCATGTTGGTGCTCAATCCTCGAAGTCCGCCTTCTTGGTTGCTGATGGTGACTGCATGCCATGTTGGTGCTCAATCCTCGAAGTCCACCTTCTTGGTTGCTGATGGTGACTGCATGCCATGGTGATTCCCTATTCTCGAAGTCCTCCTTCCCGGTTGCTGATGGTGACGGCATTCCATGGTGGTTCCTTCTTCTTGCAGTCCTCTTTCTTATTTTTCATTTCTTTTTTACTACAAAATAAAGATCTGTAAATAAGAATAAAAAAGAAAAGACTAGTCTTCTAGTGCCATTAATTTGCTGAAAGGATCTCATGCGATCAATCAACGTCAAAGGACTATGGGTTGTCAGTGGAAAAAGGGGGAAAACAAGGCTATCCGTCTACATCAGAAACCATTTGTGCCTTTTTTCTTGCTCTTTATAAGCATCAAGTCATTACTCAAGCCTGTTGCAACCATTTTCGACAATCCACTCTCTTCTCTTCGAATTTTTCTGACTATCTCACTTGTTTTGTTCATTTTGTCTATAGAAAGATTGGGAAAATGCCTTCAACTCCCACTATTTTAAGCCCAACAGAATTACAAAGGTCTTGCTTATCCGCCTTCATTTCTACATCTCTGTTAGTTTAGTTTCACTTCTTCATTTATTTTGCTTTAATACTTCTTCATTTGTTTTGATTTAATATTTATGTTTGCTTGAGTTTAGTTAGCCTCAAGAAAAAAATTTTGCATTTCTGTTATATGTTACTGAGAATTAATTCTTTTTGTATTTTTTTTTCCCTACAGATCATCTGGGGTAGAAGTGAATTTCGATTCATCACTGCATGGAGTTATAATATCTCTGATTACTACATGGGGAGTTTACCTTCAACTTCAATATCAATCACGAAAGAAATCTGTGTTGGAAGAGCATAGAAACATTATGATAGCCATTTACAGTAATCTGTTTATGTATGGAATGGGTTTGATTGCAGAATTCAAGCTCAAAACCTGCTGTGGATCAAGATACATTTCCATCATCAAAAGAATCACCCCTTTATTTGGAATTCTTGCTGTGGTGCTGATTATGATCATATTGTACCCAGTGCTGGGGTTTGTTGCGCTCATTATATGGGCTCTGGTTACGATGGAAGTTGTAATCAAGTTGTTTGAAGAATTTCTTCAATGGTTTCGGCCCATTTTCATCCATGCTAAAGACATTGTAACGAGTTACTTCGGCAGGGCAGAAAATCCGTCTCCTGGAATTCAAGAAAATGGCTCTGCTGCTATGGAAACTAATGACTTCTTGAGAGAAAATGAACCGCCTGTTTCAACGTAGTGGAAATTTCGTAATCTCGTATCAAAATAAAATTGATTAGATTGTCATTTTACTAAAATTTTAGTTGTAGTTTCTGAATGGATCTTTCGCAAGTGATTTCATTGTCATTTTAGTTGCTTTGTAGTTTTAATTTTTATCAAAATAAAATGTAATGGATGTATTTATTTTCTGTTAGAATTTTCCCAAATAAGATCTGTTAGATTCTATAATAGTGGTTAATCTCTGTTCATCAGTTTCTTGCTTTTTCATAACTAAGAGTGCTTAGCCAAAACCAAATTCCTTCTCCTTGGTGCTGTTGACTCCCCCCACCTTTCCATTTGACAACCATATCCCATGTTTTGTTGCTTGGTGTCTCCTATTTATGAAGTTTAGACGGTTTTAATCTCTAAAATAGATTCACCAGTGTGTTTTATGGTAATGCATTGGTTAGTGTTCCTGAATTATTATCTTTCGTCTCACCCATCTTGATGAATTGATTTAAATGATGTAACTGCGTTGAAGTAACGAAACTGAGTAATTAATCTGTTGATGCTGTACGGCAGTTTTCTTTGGTGTCAAGTTTTTCTTGGTATGTGAGGAGTTGTTTATCATTATTCATTACAAAAACCATAACATTGAGACCTCTGTTTTCCATATTATTAATTTGGTAATATCTCACGAGCAATTTGTTCAGAACAAGAAAGGAGGTTAAACATTATCTGCTCTTGTTTATTGCAATGAATTCTTAAAGTTTGCCAACTGCTAATTTCAAATGGCTAAACTTAGCAATTGCAGGATGTGAGGCGGCAGCATTCTGTTACTTGGCTGTTTGGATGGAACGAGGTGTAGCACCCTAACCGTATCTTCTTTTCATTAGATTGGAATGGCAAAAGACTATTTATGCTTTATGCTTGTTTCATGCATAGTATCATTCTTTAGGTTCATTTATCTCTTGTAATGTACGAACATTTTTTAATTAGAAATTGTTGTCTGAGTTTTTGAAGGTGTTGCCAGGTCTGAATATTTCATGAAAGCCTTTGGCCTTAGGAAATGGAAAAATAACAAGTGCATGCAAGATCTGTGAAAGGAAGTTCCTTGTGTAATTGAAAATTTACATTACATGGCTCCGATATTGGTTACTGCGTTTTCATGTTCAGATTGGCATAAATATACTATTTCGAAAGCTGGATATTTTTTCAATTTTGGATAATGAGTGAACTTCTCCCCATAGAAAAATGAAAGTAGAAATATCAGCTGCTAATATGTACAGATCACGTACTACACTCTCTGCTACTACTAGACCAAATATAAATTTTAGTTTGATTACATTGTTCCTTATCCCTGTGTTCTAATAGTAATATGCAGCTTGGAATCATAGTTAGAATATAGTTGGAGAATTAACGGTGGTATGATTGATCTTGTCTCCATTATTTTTGTGCACAATTGCATGGATTCTTCTGCATAATTACTTTTATATTGGTTGTCTTTGAACTATTTGTCTGGGTTTTCTTTGTAATGAGAATTGCTTGTCTTCTAAATGTAATAGGAGTCCTTGTCATAATAATGATTTAGATTTCTTCACTTACCCATATCAGAAACTGGATTTAGTTTCAGCAGTTTACCAAAAGAAATTGAATACAGCACCCTCTGAATTGATTTGATACTATCAATCTTGCTTCCATCCAAACCAAATTTTGGGCTTTTGATGTATTTCTTTTCTTTGAATTTGTAGTGTTTGCTACACAAACGGAAATGAGCACCTATCTTCCAGAACTTACATAGATTCAAAAGGAGGCGGGAAAATGCTCTGTTGTAAAGCCACATCTTGTTGTAATAAGTCTTCTGTCTTTGAAATTTACATATTTGTATTATCTGATACAGATTTGGAAGTGTTGATGATACTATAGTCTATGTGCAGCAGTTTATTCTGTCTAGCTTTTCTTGGTTAAGAGAGTTGCATGACTGCATTTTGTCTAAATATCATTAAGTATTCTATTTTAGTACCTTTGTTTTTTTCCTTTTTACCGGAGGTGAATGAAAATTAAACATAGTCTGCAACCCTTATTTGCGTTAGATTGCTGAATTTGGGTGAGTTCCATAGGGAGATGACTAAACCTACTGGTGAGTGGGAAGAAGTATGTCAAGTTCAAAAAATATTCTTGACTCATGATTTTGCACTCTTCTGTGTTTAATGCGGGTCATTTTACACTTCGCTTTTTCCCTCTCAAACCAGGTTTCTCCCCTTCTCTACTCAGCAGGTGTAGAGTCTTGGTTTGCTTGCAGAGAACAGGAAAGAGATTAATGATGTCTAGTCTGTAAAATAAGATCTTGCCGGACTCTGATCAAGAAATCACTTCATATGGTCATGTTCTGTTGCTTGGCCATTTAGCATATGTAGATCAGCTGTAGGACGGACACTAACAGTGTTAACACTCTTTTCAATGGACTAAATTGTGAAATTATATTACGCTTGGTTTTATTTTTAATTCATAATGCTATTTTCTTTTCCTTTTCTTAATTCTTTTGTGATTTATGACTATTAACTGAGGAGGACAGCTTGCAATTAAAGACTAAATATTGAGAGTTGTTGTCAAAGTTATTGTATATGTTGCCAACTTGTCATGTCTGAGAATTTCCACTAGACCACATTCTGCTGCTTCGCCATTTAAGATTGGGTGCAGGTATCTTCTTTCTGTTACTTTGAAATGGCAAACAATCTATTTTACGCTTATTGCTTGTTTGATGGTTGTTGTCTTGATTTAGGTTCTTGTGATGCCTGGAGATTATGTCTGCGTTAATGGCCGAACTGCTATTACCTTCAAAAACTTCGTGAAGAGTGAAATTAGAAGTTGTCTGAGTTTCTCAATGTGTTGCCTGGGCTGAAGACTTCAGCCAGACCTTCCGCCCTTAGAAGAACAAAGGTGCGCATGCAAGAGACATTATAAGTGACAGATTAAATGGCTATGATATTATTCACAGGGTTTTCATATTCTCACCAATACAAAAATACAATTAACAAGGTGGGAATCTTTTTTAATTTTGCCTAATGAGTGAACTAATCCCCACAAAAGAATGAAGAAATGTCAGCAGCTGATATAGATCACATACTAGTGGTAGACAGAGATTAGTTTTTATCTCAATTAGATAGATTGTAGCAACGTGCTTTGGGTCTGGTTGGAATGATGATACCGTGAATGAAGAAAATAGATTCCTTGATGGGAAAGGAAATGAATCATTTCCTTTCTAAACTTGTAATTTTCTATGTGGTGTTGTTATAAATGAGATTGTAGTCATGTTGCAGAGTTAATAGAGTCCCGAAAATGATTGTGGCAGGCACTGCCATCAGCATATTACAAGCTTATCATACGATGTGATCCGCAATTAAATCCTTGATCTGCAGCATAGTGTATTTCTTTTATGTTTAAGAATATGGAAAATGATATATATATATATATATATTCTAAATTGTAGATTCTGTCCAGTAACTCACTTGGCTATAAAAGTTGCAAGTCTCTTTTGATTATTTTTTTGCTTGGCTACAGCAAAAACAACACTAAAAATGGGCATATCAAGAGCTTCCCAAAGCCAAGCTCAATTGGTCTAATTCAACCGTGGGTGTATTGTGCTGCAAGGTGGAGGTGAGAGAAAGACATGCAGATATAGAAAATTGAAATACATCAATTTCAGCTGAATCTGTCCTCTTCATATGCAGACATATATCAATTTCAGCTAAAAGAGGCAGCTGAAATTACATGAGGATGTGGGTTTGTAATCTTTGGACCTCCTCAGATATCACCTAAAACAAAATGCATGTCTCCAAAACTAAAAGCACGTAATTTTTTAGATGCAAAAAGGAAAAGAAAATCCAATACAAAAATAGGTGATGACAAACCTTATACAACGTATTCCATAAACTTCGATATTTATCAATTCTGGTTATATGCAACAAAGTATCCTATTTATTCTACATGATGGGAGAATATGTTTAGGAAAAACGGAGAATATGATTTTAGGAGAGAGAAAGATACAAAAAATTTTCTGGTATTAAAATTGTGGAGCTCAAAATAAAAATTGTATCATTATTTCTTTAAAAATGGCAGGAAAATAAGAGAAAGAACAGGGGAGAATTAAAATTTTATACAAAGATAATTGATGACAAGCCTTTACTTGGATTTTACTACAAACGCATAAATCAGCCATTTTTGCTTGTTTTTATTGCAAATTAGTCATTTTTAAGTTTTAGATTCGTTGTTTAGCGTATTACATACGTTGGTCATTTTTATAATTATCATAGTGAATAATAATAATAATAATAATAATAATAATAATATCACTTAAAATGATTTTTACCTTTTAAGCAGGCGGCCGCTCTATTTTCTCATATCAGCCTTTTATGTGGTACACTATTTTAATGTCATTTGATCAAGGTATCTATATTCATACTTTCATGACAGTTTCAGCCTATCAATAAGCCAAAGTTTAATTGGCAAGTTTTGATTAATTTTATATCAAAATGGTGATTTTACAACGAGTTGAATTTTATATCATATATCATTGTGTGAGATGGTAACTTCATTCTGCCTAGTTTTGACCTATTCTGTATTGAATTCTCAATGATAGCGGTATTTTGCCAAGTTTTCACTTATTTTATATCAGTTTTTTATTACATTGCTCATTAAACTTTCAAGTGCCTAGCCAGGTATTAATATTAATATTTTAAAAAATCCAGAAAAATTTAAAAAAATACATATAATCGAACAAAATACCAAAAATGTTTTTGGGATTAAATCACTTGCTACTTGTCATATTTTTTTACTTCTCATGTTTCAAGTAATGCTTGTTTAATATTATGGATGCTTTTGTTCACTTGTCATCAAAACGCTTTTTTGCATTAGATAAGAATATGGATCATCAAGTAATTTTCCCTTTTTAAATTTATTGATCAGTTTTTTTTTAACCACAAAAATATGAGGCAATTTATAATTTATTATTATGATTGTGTGAGCTATTTTTCCACTTGCAATATTTTTAGTGCCGTCATCAAAGAAAATATACAACAGAGAAAATTATTAAATTAAAGTAAAGCATTCAAATAATTACTAAGTATATAAATAACTAGTCTTTTTCAATTTAGATTTGATATTAGCAAATAAACCAACACCTAAACTTACATAATAAAAAAATTCAATATTTATAATCGGGTTTCCAATGAATAGTAAAATAAATGAGAGTTTATGGCAAGGGAGAGACTTCGATGCACCAGTTGTATGGTGCACCAGTCTCTTTTGAAGGCCCAGATTTTTTGGATTGCACAGTCCTGCAGCAGACTGAATGAAATCTAACGATTTTCAGATACTAGTACATCATACACTGGTACGTCTTAAAATTTCTTATGCAATGATGCAAAAAAACAAAAACAAGGAAACTGCAATAATCCTAAGTACCCATACAAGAAGAGAAGTAATGGCTTCAAAAATAACATAAATCTTCCAACAAAAGACAAGACTAAAGGGTAAGAATTTTTTTTTTCATTCCTGAATTGCATTTTCTTATTTTAATTAAAATTGGATTAATATATAGGTAGTCAATTTAATAATCTAAATTATTATCAAATAATCCATTGAATTTTAATTTATCTTTTTGTTATACTATTTTCATAAGAATATGATTGAACTTGTTAAGATAATATTGGTGTAGAATCTATTACTGAACACATGATATGTGGATTCGATAAGATTTATTAATATGAGATTAAGTCCTCTTCCATATATAAGATTATTAATAATTTATTCCATTAGAACTGTTATATATTGTTGAATTTGAAGTAAAAAAAGACCTAAATCTCTCGGCATATACGTATTTATATAATGTTGATTGATTTAATTCTAAGAATATTAATCACAACAAAAATAGTACATAATCCTATTATTTTTTAGTAGTTTTAGATATAATATATAGATGTTGCTCAGTGTTAAAATTTCTTACAATATCAGAACTGTTGTATCATATTTAAAATCTTAATCAAAATACCTATCCCTAAATTTGAGAATTATATTACCTATTTGATTTAGTAAGAAATTTTTTATGAGATTTAACCAATATAATTCATTTTTGGAGTCGTGTCCATGGTGTAACCCTAAACAGGTGGAGAAAGCAGAGAAATAACACGTATAAAGGAAATCTACTCCCTCCACATTTAATATGACTCATATAGACTTTGGCAAATTGCAAAATTCCGCATGTTATGGGTCAAAAGGGCTGTAAAGTTTGACAATTGCTAATTGATTCTATCAATGGTAGCTTGACCCTTATGGTGGGAGTCAAGATTGAAGTGAATGGCATTTTATGCAACTTCATGTCATCAAGTTAATGGCCATCCCTTTTCTTTTTACGTGGTTATGATCATTGAGGAGGCATTTAAAGAAATAAGTTATACTTGATTCAATATTTTCTCGAAGTAAAAATTAAAATTTAATAGGGCAATTTTAAGTATTATATATAATATCATATGAGATTTTAATAGGATTTGTAAGTATTTATTCACGTTAAAATATATGTAATTTTTTCATTAAATTTAGAATTATCAAACTAATTAAAATATAAAATTTATTTAAAAGTAATCGGAGACTTTTGAATATACTTATGCTATTAGTGTTGATTTTGTCACTAAATTAGTTGCAAATACTTCTTATCTCATACTTGGTTTCTCAAATGCACCTAAATTAGTGATATTAGCATATTTTTTATTATTGAGATAGAGTAAATGTAATATTTAGTTTCTTGTTTATAAAGATGATAATTATTATATCCTTTAAATTTTATAATCAATGCTATTAATTTCTCCTTTTTACTTTTATTATAATTATTTATTTCCTCCTTCCTTATAATGTTAAAATAAATAGTGAAAAGGAAAAAAAACTAAAAAGTAAACATATTATTTATTTTAACTAAGGAGCGATTTTAACAATTCACTTTAATATTTTTTATTTATTTTAATATTATAAGTAAATGATGAACAAATAATTATAATAAAAATAAAAAATTAATAATTTTAATTATAAAATTTGAAGGATATAATAATTGCCACTTTTATATATAAAAGATTAAATATTGTGGTTATTCTTTTTAAAATACATTATTTATTTTATGTAATTGAATGATTACTACATATTTTCTCATTTGTAATATATATATATATATATATATATATATATATATATATATATATATATATATATATATATATATGATTAATTACAACAAACACGACAGAGTTTCTCAAAAGTTTACTATTATTCTAGAAAACTAAGTTAACTCGTCAACTTTAATCACATTTTGAAGTCAAATACGACTGGAGTAATAGAGTTCCCCAGATTATTGATATGTAATTTGAATTGGAATGAAATAAATTCTAAATTTAGTATCATTAGTAAGGTATATGTAATTTATGGGTAAGTTATTAGGTGTGAGTTAATAGTAAAGGAGTTCGATTAAATATTAAAAATTATAAGTTCAAATTTCTTCATTCTTAATGTATAAAAAAGATATAATTAGTGAGAATGTAATTTGTTGATACGATATATATTTCTAATTGTGTTATTCTAATAATTTATTTTTATTCAATGAAAATTTTTAGTGCCATAAAAAATTTGGATCAAAATTATAATTATGATAATATGGGGTATTTATGTGCAAATTTTTTAATATATCATATGTCCAATAACTTCACAATAATTAAAGCTTATGCAACAAATAAGCTAGTTTATGCCATAAAAATTATAAGTTCAAATTTTAGTGATTAAATCAATAAATTATAAACAACTTATAGAAATATTTCATATGTTATCTTATTAAAATAAATAAATTTTGATTTAATAAGTTACATTGAATAAATTACAAGTTATAAGTTACTACTTTTTTCAAATTTTTTCAAATTTATTCTTTTTATTAATTTATAATTTATACTTTTTATTAATATAAATTATTTTAATTTATATATCTATTTATATTAATATATATTTTTATATTATTTTATAATTTTAATTAATTTAATAATTAATTTTATAAAATATTTTTTATATCTTAACTTAATTAATTTACTAACTCTCAATTATAAATTATTAATTATTAATTAATTTATTAATTATTTATATGAAACAGAACCTAAATGAAATGGAGTTTTAAAATAGTTTTAGGATATAATTCTTCCTTCTTTAGATGCAAAAAAGTGAAAAATTTTCCTTCCCTTCGTAAATATATTTTAATCAATGGTGCAGATTTAATAAATTTTATCAATGGTTTTTTATGGGTATAAGACGCGTCGCGTTTCAAAACGCAAGGGCCCTCTAACACCGCCTCATCTTTCAAAAAATAAATGGGAGGACGAAGAAGTTTTAAAAAATGAATTCTGATCAACTTTCCTTTTCTTCGCACAAAACCGCAATTTGGAGGCATTTTTGGGACCAAGATATGCCGGCTTTTGGCTGGTAAATGCCTACCATTCTCCGGCATTTTCTCCGTCCGAATCGCATTACAACTGTGTCGGAAAAGCTTTGGGCTGGCCTTTAATGGCCGAACAGCCCGACGGAGAAGAAGGTAAGTGTACTTTACTTGCATATACTGTCGCGAGCTTGCGCCCATTTGTTTAGCTTGGGAAGGAGTGATAATCCTTTTAACCTTAGGGCTCAGGGTTCTATTCATATGATTGCAATCACTCCTCAGTTATTTTTGCACTGTGAAAAAAGTCTGAGCATTGAAAGCATAAGAGAATGGCTTGCTTTTCAATTTTTTTTTTCCCGGGAGGAGTTCAACGAGAAGGAATTATTTCTTTATTTATTAGATATTTTCTTAATATATATTTGTTTAAAAATATTTTTTTTATCAAATAAAGTTATGAATTTTTTTTAAATAAAGTAAAATGCTTGTAAGTCAATGATAAAGTTCGCTATTTCTAAAATGATTTTTTTCTTTTCATAATTATATTCTTTTATTTTTCGAGAAAATTAAAAATTTAATTTGGATTGCAAATCATATTTAATATTTTTGTGTAACGTTATTTGAGGAAGAGTTCAGATATATCAAGGTTCGTAATTAATTTTTTTTATAAAATTTTATCTGTTAATAGGAATATACTACTTTGAAATATGAAATTCATTTTATTTATTTTTTAATATAAATAATTTTAAAAATATATTAATGAGCCTTTCGATAAATTTTTATAAATTGCAAAACTCCTTAATTATTTTTGCACGCGATGAGTTCGACAAAAAGTTTGAACTTTAAAAGCATGAAAGAATGGTTTGCTTGATTTTTTCTTCTTTTTCGTGAGAAGTTCAACGTAATGGAATGATTTCTTTATTGACTAGATATTTTCTTAATATATACTTGTTTAAAAATATTTTTAATCAAATAAAATTATGAATTTTTTACAAAAAATAAAATGAAATGTTTGTAAGTCACAGATGAAGTTCACTACTTCTAGAATAATTTTTTTATAATTATATCCTTTTGTTTTTTATGAGTGAATATAATTAAAAATTATAATTAAATTAGATTGTGAATCATATTTAATATTCTTGTGTAGCATTATTTGAGGAAGACTTGAGATACGTCAAGGTTTATAATTAATTTTTTTATGAAATTTTATTTGTTAGTAAAGATATACTACTTTAAAATATGAAATTCGTTTTATTTCTCTTTTAATATAAAGAATTTTTTAAAAATATATTAATAACACTTTTGATAAAGTTTATGTGAACTATGTATAAAATGAATTTAAGGTAATAAATTATATATTTTTTAAAATTTTCTTTTCTTATGAGAAACATAATGTTGTATATTAAAAGAAGAATTTTTTTTTTCATTAATTTAGCATGCTTATTAAGTAATTATTCAAAGTCAATTTAACACAATTCTTTTACTAGTGTTGCTACTATATTGAGGACCTTTAAATGTGTATGATGTTTATAATTTTGAAAATTATTGAAATAATTATATTGATTTCTAGTATGTTGTACTAGGCATTTTGGCTGTATGATATTATTTCATTTTAAAAATATTTATTTTATATATTAGATAACATGTCATAATTAAGTTTTTTCTTTAGCTAAGTTTGATTTAATATTATTTTTTCATCAACTAAGTTTGATTTATTATTAGTTCCATAGGATATAAATTCTTATGTGATTTATTGTTATAAGTACAAATGGAACTTAATTTATTTTTTTGTATGTTTTTTGGTGAAACATGAAATTTGAAAATAATGAAATTATCAAACTCAATCATTGACGTAGGGTTGAGAAAATTTTCAAGATGTTTCTAGTATATAATTTAATGTTATTTTTAATTATAAAATTTAAATGAATGTTATGAATTTGTTTTAGTTTACACATGATGTGTCTATTTTATGAAATTATACACTAAAGTACATTTATAAGATGATTCGAGTGGGATTGATTTATCTATTTTACTTTGAAATATTGGGCATATCAAGCTTGGGCATAATCAATTGCTTGATAATATATGTTTGCATAATAATTGTAATGATTGAAATTGTTTTGTTTCTTAGGAAAACATATATATTTAAAATAAATATGAAAATAATAACTAATTATTATCTATTATTTATCTTATGAGAATTTATTAATAAAGTGAATGATTATTGCCATAGCTAATGACTTACTTACTAAATCAATATAATCCTATCATATTCTTTTGAGATATGACATTTGATTGTGACCTACCATTTGCCCCATGAAATTTTATTAGTGATGTAAGTCTCTACAACAAAAGTGGCTCGCGTGTTGATCCAATAAAATATTGTTAAAAATATTTTTTGGAACATGATAATTTATTATATGTTGTCCTATGATAATTTATTTAGTATTAATAAATATTTATTATTATAGTAACCATTTAGTAAGTTGATACATTTCAATTTTTTGAAATATTTTTGTTATCTTAATTAATTTATATTATAACATACCCACAAAGGTTATTGTATGAATTAGTTAAGTATGATATAGTTGTTGAACAATACTATGTATTGAAAATCTATTTACTCACAAGTATTAGATTTCCTATTTATCCTCAAAAGAGTTATCTTTCTATCCATAGGTATTAGATTTACTTTTCTTAAAAATGTGTTTATTATTCAATTAACTTATTATTGGAGATTTTATTAAAATATGTTACATTCTCTGCTTACAAGAGATTTTGTAATAATATATCTAAAATCCTAATATTGTGATGGTTATCGCTATTTATTGTCTATATGCGAAATAATAATTATGCAATTTCCGCATACTTTTTATTTAATATAGTATTTCGATTTCCATTAGTGAATTCTAACTTCGTTTATTAATGAAGTAAATTTAAAAACTACGTATATTTATGTTTATATATATATATATATATATATATATATATATATATATATATTTATATATATATTCTAAATTGTAGATTCTGCGTAGTACCTCACTTGGCTATAAAAGTTGCAAGTCTCTTTTGATTAATTTTTTGCTTGGCTACGGCAAAAATAACACTAAAAATGGGCATATTCAAGAACTTCCCAAGGCCAAGCTCAAGGTGGTGAAGTTGAAAATTAAGTTCCACCTTAATTGGTTTAATTCAAGGTGGAGGTAAGAGAAAGATAGGCAGATATAGAAAATTGAAATGCATCAATTTCACCTGAATCCATCTCCTTCATATACAGACACATATCTATTTCAGCTAATAGAGGTAGTTGAAATTACATAAGGATGTGGGTTTGGAATCTTTGGACTGTAGCAATTTTTTCTCTTATTTCTGAACGTTGGCAACAGATCAACGTTTTGGTGAAAATGCTCTGTAAAAATAGGAGAACAGTTTTTCTACTCAATGTCCACCGGATTGTACGGCTTCTTGATGGGAGAAGTTGGCAACGTGAATATATATAAATGGAACAAGGGTCCCTAGGTTCGGTTAATGCTCAATTATATTTTTGAACAATTTACACCATCAAAGAAGCACAAACCAGAACCTGAAAGTACCCGAGTGTGATAATTCGTGTGACTGTTTAGTAAAATTCAAGAGGAGATTACAGAACATTAGTGCGCAATTTCAGACGTGGCAATGGCCGGAGGTAGGCTTCCGCATTTCTAACTTAATTTTATGCTTTAACTTGGATATATTAAGTATCTGAGTATCCTAGATATAGACAACATTTGGTATCAGAGCATAAAATTACCTCTGTCTTGCTATGTTTTACATGAAAAACAGAGGATAGATTTGAATTAGAATCCAGTTTAGATGCTGTTTTTCCATGTTTTTATGATTAGGAATTGATAGCCCATGAGATTTTGATAGTTTTAGGCTCGAAAAACGATGAAAAATATGTTGAAAACTGCATAAAATTCTCGAGTTTGGTGTTCTGTTTTCGGGTTTTGAATTGGGTTGAAATCGGGTCGAGCAAACTTGGCTGGAGGTTGAAGACAACCTTCTTAGTGAAACTACGTCGTTTTGTTTCTGTCCATTTCTGCAATTTCTGGCCTTGTTGAAACACACCATTTCATTAATTGAAACGGCGTCGTTTGTTTAAGTGATTGGGCTTCGTTGGGCCGTTCTCAGACAGGCCCATTTTTCAAACTTCTATTTAAAAGAAAAGAAAACTCCATTTTGCAAGCGCGCGGCGTTGAGCTCCTGCCTTTTAACTAGCATGCGGACATGCTGACCACTGATCCCATGAGTTCTTGTTGCTATTAGCATACACGGACTAATATTTAAGGGTTTTAAGCAGCGTTTTATTTTTTCAGGTTTTCTAGCTTTTGAATATTATTAAAACTAGTGTCAAACATTTTTATGCCTAATATTTAAACATTATTTTAGGCATTCTTTTGACATATTTAGATTAAAATTTAGGAGAATTTACTATTAATTAATTAATCACATTTAGCTTAGTTGATTAATTAATTAATTATTTACTTCATTTGCTAATTAATTAATTGCATGATTATTTGGATGCAATATATGTTTCTATGGAAAGAAAATTAATTTGTCACATTTATTTAAGTGATTAATTAATATTTTTAAATTTTCATAGAGAAATGCCTATTTGTGCATTTTGTTTATGTATGTTTTAAAATATCAAGTGATCCGTATAATTTTAGTTTAATTAAAACTTAGCCACAGCACCTTTGATTATTCTAAAATTATACATAAAGCATTAGATTTAAATCTAGGATCACATAAAGAAAAATTGACATTAATTGTAATTAATCATATTCAATATAATAATTATTATCCCACAGGAATTTTATTATATTTAATATGATTAATTAGGGTGGAATAGTAAATTTTCCTTTACCTTAATCTACCCACAGGAATTAAGATAGGGGATATAATTTGCTAGTTTCACTAACTTTATACATAAGCCTAATTAAATAAAACTAAGCCCACAGGCAGTTTTGTTTGTTACTAGGATTATGTTTGATAGATATATTTTGCATTGGTAAGACATGTCATATGAAATATTTTTTAATTGCCTCAAATTATTAACATAGCGTGTAATTTTATACAGCTTTTCAACCTTTGAATATCTCTGATTTCCAAGTTCCTGAATTGAATGGTGATAATTATAAGATATGGAAGGAGAAAATTCTTCTTCAATTGGGGTGGATGGACGTGGATGATGCAATAAGAAAGGATGAACCTCCTAAACCCACTGATAGTAGTAGTGCAATTGAAATAGCACTTTATGAGCGTTGGGAGCGATCAAATCGCCTTAGTATGATGTATATCAAAACTAAGATATCTGCTAGCGTTCGTGGGTCTATTGGAGAGCATCAGAACGTTTGAAGTTTGCTCAAGGCCATTGATGAACAATTTGAAACTTCAGACAAGGCTTTGGCAAGCACCCTGATGACAAGGTTATCATCAATAAAGCTTACTGGCATAACGGGTGTGCAAGAGCATATCATGCAGATGAGGGACATTGCAGCTCAATTAAAAATGCTTGAGGTCGAGATGTCTAAGTCTTTCCTTGTGCACTATATCCTGAACTCTCTACCGCCTCAGTATGGACCTTTCAAGATTTCCTACAACACACATAAGGAGAAATGGACAATCAATGAACTTCTGTCCATGTGTGTACAGGAAGAAGGGAGGCTTATTGCAGGAATGGGAGAAAGCGCACATATGGCAACACAAGGGAAGAACAACAAGCAAGCTAACTCAAAAGGAAAGGGAAATGCACCCATTCAAGGCAGTATAAAGAAAGAGTCCAAGTGTTTCTTCTGCAAGAAGAAAGGACACATAAAGAAGAACTGCAACAAATTTAAGAGCTGACTTGAAAAGAAAGGTATCTCAATCTCACACTTTTGTTATGAATCTAATATGGTAGATGTTAGTAGTAACACATGGTGGATTGATTCTGGTTCTACAATCCATATCTCTAATACCTTGCAGGGTTTTCTAAACCAAAGGAAGCTAGTGGACAGTGAGCAGTACATCTATTCAGGCAACAAGATGGGCTCACTAGTTGAAGCTATAGGAACTTGTAGACTAGTTTTAGATACTGGCTTTAGTTTGATATTGGAAAGGACTTTTTATGTACCAAGTTTCTCTAAAAACTTAATTTCTGTTTCAAAACTTTTGCCTTTTGAATATTGTTTTGGATTTTCAAATAATATGTTTAAGTTATTTTATAAATCTAATCTTGTTGGCAATGGTACAATTTCTGATGGTCTTTTCCGAATTCAATTACAAGACAGTATACCTAATGATTCAATGCATGTTTCTAGTAGCATAGGTATTAAGAGATGTGTTACTAATGAAGATTCCTCTATGTTGTGGCACCGTAGACTAGGTCATATCTCAATAGAGAGGGTTAAAAGGTTAGTAAAAGATGGAATACTTAGTATGCTAGATTTTACTGACTTTGAAACTTGTATAAACTGCATAAAGGGAAAGCAGACTAATAAGAACAAGAAAGGTGCCAAGAGGAGTACTACCATTTTAGAAATCATACATACAGACATTTGTAGTCCAGATTTGGACTCTAGTAGTTCAAAATACTTTATCACCTTTATTGATGATTACTCACGATATATATATCTCTATTTGTTGAATAATAAGAATGAGGCACTTGATGCTTTTAAGGTATTTAAAGCAGAAGTAGAGAAACAATGTGATAAACAAATTAAGATAGTGAGATCAGATAGAGGTGGTGAATATTATGGTAGATATACTGAAGATGGACAAGCATTAGGTCCATTTGCTAGATTTTTTCAAGAACATGGGATTGTTGCCTAATACACCATGCTTGGGTCTCCGGACCAAAATGGTGTAACTGAAAGAAGAAATCAAATACTATTGGACATGGTAAGGAGCATGCTTAGCAGCTCTAAGCTTCCTAAGTCCTTATGGATTGAAGGCCTTAAGACGGCAGTGTATATCCTTAACCGGGTTCCAACTAAGGCTGTTGAAAAGACACCATTTGAGTTATTTAAAGGTTGGAAATCGAGTTTAAGACATATACGCGTTTGGGGATGTCCGTCTGAGGTTAGGGTCTACAATCCACAAGAAAAGAAGCTGGATCTTAGGACTATAAGTGGCTACTTCATAGGGTATGCTGAAAAGTCCAAAGGATATAGATTCTATTATCCATCTCATAGCACTAGGATTGTGGAATCAAGAAATGCAAAATTTCTTGAAAATGACTTGATTAGTGGGAGTGATCAAATTCAGCATCCAAATACTGAATTTGATCATTTTGGTTCTCAAGCTTCCACATCAAGTGATAGATTGGTTGTAATCCATGCCCCTCAAGTACCATTAGGTATTGAACAGCCAATCATTGAGGATCCACAACCACTTAACCATAACCAAGTTGATCCGGTTGTTGAACAATTACTAGAATCTGTTGAACAACCAATTGAGGAGCATGCTTCCCAAGAGGATGCTAACCCAACATTAAGAAGATCAACTAGGGAAAGGAGGTCAGCAATTCCTAATGATTATATTGTGTATCTACAAGAGTCTGACTACAATATAGGAGCTGAAAATGACCCATAGACGTTTTCACAAGCTATTAACTACAGAGAATCTGGATTATGGTACAATGCTATGAAGGAAGAGATGGATTCCATGGCGTCTAATGGAGTCTGGGATCTTGTCGAGTTGCCTAGTGGTACAAAGGCCATAAGGTGTAAATGGGTTTATAAGATGAAAAAGGACTCATTAGGTAACATCGAAAGATATAAGGCAAGACTCGTGGCTAAGGGATTCACTCAGAAGGAAGGAATCGACTACACAGAGACATTTTCTCCTGTGTCTAAGAAAGATTCCCTCCATGTAATAATGGCATTGGTTGCCCAATTTGACCTGGAACTGCATCAGATGGATGTGAAGACGGCATTCCTCAATGGGGATCTAGAGGAAGAGGTATATATGAAACAACCTGAAGGATTCTTCTCTAGTGCTGGTGAGCATTTAGTATGCAAGCTTAAGAAATCCATATATGGATTGAAACAGGCCTCTTACCAATGGTATCTTAAGTTTCATGATGTTATTTCCTCATTCGGATTTGTGGAAAATGTCATGGATCAGTGTATATACCACAAGGTCAGTGGGAGTAAAATCTGTTTCCTTGTGCTGTATGTGGATGATATACTGCTTGCAACCAATGATAGGGGATTGCTATATGAGGTGAAACAATTTCGCTCTAAGAATTTTGATATGAAGGATATGGGTGAGGCATCTTATGTAATTAGTATTAAGATCCATAGGGATAGAACTCAAGGTATTTTTGGTCTATCACAAGAAACCTATATCAATAAGGTCTTAGAGAGATTTCGGATGAAAGATTGTTCACCAAGTGTAGCACCTATTGTGAAGGGTGACAGGTTCAATTTGAATCAGCCCGAAGAATGATCTAGAAAGGGAACAAATGTGAAACATTCCATATGCTTCAGCTGTTGGAAGCCTTATGTATGCTCAAGTTTGTACAAGACCTGACATTGCATTCGCAGTTGGAATGTTAGGGAGATATCAAAATAATCCAGGAATAGATCATTGGAGAGCTGCAAAGAAAGTGATGAGGTATCTCAAAGGTACCAAACATTACATGCTGATGTACAAACGAACTGAGAATCTTGAAGTAGTTGGCTACTCAGACTCGGATTTTGCTGGATGCGTTGATTCACGAAAATCAACATCAGGATACATTTTTATGTTTGCTGGTGGAGCCGTGTCTTGGAGGAGCGCAAAGCAAACCTTAGTTGCTACTTCTACCACAGAAGCTGAGTTCGTATCTTGTTTCAAGGTAACTTCACATGGTGTATGGCTGAAGAGCTTTATTTCTGGGCTTAGAGTTGTGGATTCAATTTCTAGGCCATTAAGAATCTATTGTGACAACTCAGCTGCAGTTTTTCTGGCTAAGAATGACAAAAGTGGAAGTCGAAGTAAACACATCAATATCAAGTACTTAGCCATTCAGGAACATGTCAAGGAAAACAAAGTTACCATTGTACACATTAGCACTGAGTTGATGATAGCAGATCCTTTGACAAAAGGCATGCCACCATCAGTGTTTAAGGATCATGTGTTAAGGATGGGACTTGGTACCATATTAAGTCTTTGATGTATATATGCATATTTGTAATAAAGCTCTTATTCAAGTTATTTTTCTCATTTCAGAGTATACATTTATATTTAAAGAAAAATAACATTAAGAAGACCCAGAATAAGTGTAAGACTTATTCATTAAGTTATGGTAGATTGAGAAAGCAAAATGTATCGTAATACATGGGAGGTAATACTCATAGATAGAGGACCTATCACTATGATCCATATATTGAGTTTTCTCTACTTTTACTTTTTATTTTTACGGACCAAGTGGGAGAATGTAGCAATTTTTTCTCTTATTTCTGAACGTTGGCAACAGATCAACGTTTAGGTGAAAATGCTCCGTAAAAATAGGAGAGCAATTTTTCTGCTCAATGTCCACCGGATTGTACGGCTTCTTGATGGGAGAAGTTGGCAACGTAAATATATATAAACGGAACAAGGGTCCCCGGGTTCGGTTAATGCTCAATTATATTTCCGAACAATTTACACCATCAAAGAAGCACAAACTAGAACCTGGAAGTACCCGAGTGTGATAATTCGTGTGATTGTTCAGTAAAATTCAAGAGGAGATTACAGAACATTAGTGCGCAATTTCAGACGTGGCAATGGCCGGAGGTAGACTTCCGCATTTCTAACTTAATTTTATGCTTTAATTAGGATATATTAAGTATCTGAGTATCCTAGATATAGACAACATTGGACCTCCTCTGATAACCCCAGAAACGAAATGCATATCTTCAAAGCCAAGAGCCCGTAATTATTTAGATGCAAAAGGAAAGGAAAATCTAATACACAAATAGGTAATCACAAGCCTTATACAACGTATTTCATAAGCTTCCATATTTTATCGATTCTGGTTATATGCAAAAAGTATGCGATTTATTCTACATGATGTAAGAATATGCTTAGGAAAAAGGAGAATGTGACTTTAGGAGAGAGAAAGATGCAAAAATTTTTCTAGCATTACAATTGTGAATCTCAGGATAAAAATTATATTATTATTTCTTTAAAAATGAACAGAAAATAAGAAAAAGAAAAGGAGACAAAATCCATACAAAAATAATTAATCACAATCCTTTATTTGGATCTTACCACAAACGCATAGGTCAGTCATTTTTGCAAATAAGTCATTCTTAAGTTTTAGATTCGTTGTTTAGCCTATTACATAAGTTGGTCATTTTTATAATTATCAGAATGAATGAGAATAACAAAAAAAAAAAATGATATCACTTAAAATGATTTTTATCTTTTAAACGGGCGGCGGTTCTATTTTTTCATATCAACCTTTTATATTGTACACTACTTTAATGTCATTTGATCAAGGTATCTATATTCATACTTTCATGACAGACTCAACCTATAAATAACATAAAGTTTAATCGGCAAGTTTTTGCTAATTTTATATCAAAAAAGTCATTTTACAACGAGTTTAATTTTATGTCATGGATCACTATGCAAGATGGTAACTTCGTTCTGCGAAGTCTTGACTTATTTTATATTGAATTCCCGATGCTAGCCGTATTTTGCCAAGTTTTCACTTATTTTATATTAGTTTTTTATTGCATTAATAATTAAACTTTCTAGTGCTTAGCCAAGTATTAATATTAATACTAGCATTTTCACCTGTTTGATGCATGGATATCTATTTTTTATTATTAATATAAGAATAATATGAATAATATATTTATAATAAAAATTATAAAAAGATTGAAATTTAACTTGTCATATTTATTTTATAATTATATATTCAAACTATTTAATAATATTATTGTCTAAGTTACAAATAATTAAAGTGAGAAAAAGAAAATATTTAATAAGTTATACAAAAGAAATATAAATTGTATGAATTGTAAAATCTTGGTAAATTTCTAATTGATGTATATTTAATTTCAAATATAGTACATAAAAATTGATTAAAATTGACAAAATTTAAATAACTAAAATTGATTTTAACATCATATTATATTAATATTACTTAATGATATTAATATCTACATTGCAAACAATAGTAATGGATATAAAAAAAGAAAAACATACAATGAAACAAATAAAAATAAGAGAAATAATGAAAGAGTTGTAAATTAATATAATAGTTAAAAATACAATATATAGTTAAGTAATTCGATTAAATTAAACCCTCAACTAATTTGAACTAAAAATAATAAAGAAACAACTATATATATTATGTACATTTCTTAGTGATATTAACATTTAAGTTAAGAATAGACTTGAAAAAATTATGCATTAAAGTTGATAAAAGTAAGCGAAATAGTATGTGAAATATAAAGTATTGATAAAATCTCAATTAATGTATATTTAATTTAAGGAATAAATTATTCTGTTACTCTTTGTAATTTTACTGAATTTCAAATTGAGGCCTAGTTTAAAATTTTTGAATTAGATCCTTATATTTATTCTTCATTTTATTAGGAGATTTTATTACCAATTGATCCTCATAAATACCAATCCACTATTAGTCTATAGGGTGGAGAATATTGATATATTCTTTTCCTTTAAAATAAAATAATTTTATAAAATGTCCTAATTTTTCTAAGTTATTTGATATCTAAATAAAAATATTATTATATCAAAGCTCTATATTAATAATCGTTAATCTACATCAAAAGAGTGTTGTTTATAAGTAGCTATTGCTAACAAAATTTGATTGAAAAAATAGCAAGAAATATCCAATTAAAAATGAAAATAAACATAATGACCCAATTGAAAATTTTTAAATAATAAGATTTAATTAGAAATTGAATAAAATTATATAGAGTAACAAAGTAGTTTAACCTTATTTAAAGCATAGTAGTGGAAATTTGATATCATAGAAAATATCTATAAGTATAAATAAATAATTTTCAATTTAATTTTTAAATATTTTTATTAAATAATATAATCTATAGTTAAATATTTCAATTAATACTTTCAAAATTAAATATTAAGCTTATTTAAAATATTTTTATACTAAAATATTATATCCATACAATTTTTTTATATTAATTTCTAAGTTGTAAATAATTATGGATATGAAAAAAGAAAAAAGAAAAGTATAAAATAAAGAAAATAAAAATAAAAGAAACAATGAGTTATTTATAAAGTTAATAGTAATATTGGAGTTAAAAATATAATATATAGTTAAATAATTCAATTAAATTAAATTTTCACTTAGTTAAAAATGCTTTATAATAAAAATAAGATATATCATATTGTAAGTATACTTCTCAATGGTATTAGCGTATAGGTGATAAACAGTAGAAGTAAATTTGAAAAAAGAAGAGAATAAAAAAACATATAAAAAAGCATATAAAAAAAGATAGTAGGTGATATAATAATTAAAAATATGATATATAGTTAAATAAATCAATTAAACTAAAATATTTAATTTATATAAGATATTTTTATAATAAAAATAAAATATGTCATATTATATCTATACTTTCCCATTATATTCACATTTAAATTATAAATATATGAGAGTTGAAAAATAGAAGATATAATTAAGTAATTTCATTAAATTAAATCTTTAACTTATTAAAACTATTTTTATAACAAAAATAAAATATATTATATAATATATGTTACTTAATGATATTAGCATATGAGTTATAAGTAATATTAATAGAAGTGGACATGAAAAAATATGCAATAAAGTAAATAAAAAAAGAAATAACTTGTGAGTTGTATTCAAATTTGATAAAATTGAATATAATATTAACATGTTATCTCTATACTAATTTAGGATATTAATGTCTAAATTGTAAATAATAAAAGCAAATTTAAAAAAATTATAATGAAGCAAATAAAAAGAAGTTAAATAATGATTAGGTTGTAAAATAATATAAAAATTAAAAATAATATATATATATATATATATTGTTTAAGTAATTCAATTAATTAAATCTTTTGACTCATTTAAATATTTTTATGACAAAAATAAAATATGTCATATTGTACATATATTTCTTAATGGTATTAGCATATGAGCAATGAACAAAAAGAATAAACATAAAAAAAGAAAAGAAGAAAAATGAAGCATATAACAAAAAGATAAATAGTAGGTGAATTTTAAAATGATATAATATTTAAAAATAGGATATATATATATATATATAAATAAATTAATTAAATTAAAATTTGTAACTAATTTAAGATATTCTTATAATAAAAATTAAATAATATTATATCTATATTTCATAGTTGTATTCATATTTAAATTATAAATAATAAGAGTGATTATGAAAAAAAAGGAAAAAAACATGTAATTAGGTAAATAAAAAGAAGAAGAACAACTTGAGCTATAAAGTAATTACATAAGAGTTAGAAAGAAAACATATAGTTACATAATTTTATTAAATTAAATCTTTAACTCATTGAAAATAGTAATCTAATAAAAATAAAATACATTGTATTATATATGTATATATATAAATCACTCAATAATTTTGATATGTGAGTTATAAATAACATTAGGTTTCCATTTCACACAATAAATAAGACACTGTATAACTTATTAATTTAGTCAATAAGTTATAAATCAACCTCTAAAGATATTTTGTTCACAAATTTAATATAAAAAACAAGATTTAATTTAAAATATTACCTTAAGTAACTTATAGTTTAAAAATTACTACCTCTTTAAAAAAATTTTAAATCTATCTTTATTTTTTTAGTAATTTACAATTTATGCCTTTCATAATATAAACTTAAATTTATTTTTATATTTTAATTAATTATAATTTTATTATAAATAATAATAAAATAAAATCTATATAAATAAATAAATATGAAAGTTCATAAAATATAATCAATTAAATATTATATATTATATTTTTATTTTGAATATCTTAATTGTATTAATATAATTCAATCTTTAGATAAATATGAATTATTTTAATTTATATATGTATTTCTATTAATTCTATTAATATATCATTTTATATCATTTTATAATTTTAAGTAATTCAATAATTAATTTTATAAAATATTTTTTTACATAATCAGCCAACTTATTAACAACTAGATATTATCTATAAGTTATTAATTAACTTATTAGTTATTTATATAAAATAGAACTTAATAAAAGTGAATATGAAAAAATATATAATAAATTAAATAAAAAAGAAATAACTTTTAATTTTTATATTAAATTTTACTTTATATATTCAAAATATTTTCTAATAAAATTGAATATAATTAACATTAACATCCATACTACTTCATGATATTAGAATTTAAATTATAAATAATAATAGTGCACTTAAAAAAAGAAAATATATGATAAAATAAAAAATAGAAGATAAACAATAATTGAGTTATAAAGTAATATAAGTATTAAAAATAGAATATATAATTAAATAATTCAATTAATTAAATATTTTAACTTATTTAAACGCTTTTATGACAAAAATAAAATGTCTTATTATACATATACTTCTTGGTGATACTTGGTAATAATATTAGTGTTTAAGTTATAAATAAAAACATATAATGTGAAAATAAAAAGAAGAAAAATAATATGTGACTTTTAAAGTAATATAAGAGATAAAAATAAAATATTCAATTAATTGAATTAAAATTTTAACTTATTTAAAATATTTTTAAAATAAAAATAAAATATATTGTTTATATTTATAATATTCAATAGTATTCGCATCATTATATTTTTATAATAAAAGTAAAATTTATCATATTATATTTATAATGATCAATGATATTCACATCATTGAACATAATAAATGAATATAAAAGACAAGGAAAAAGAGAACCATATGCAAAGAAATAACTACAACTATCTCTAAATAATATTATTGATAATTTACCTTTTATTTTATATATGAATTAATATAGTGGAATCGATATCTATGATCATGTATTTGAAGCATGACAATGTTATCAACTATTGTGTGATGTTAAATTACAAATTATATATAATAAAATAATTGTGTTTATGTAATTTCATTTATTATCATTAAATGAATAGTTTGTGGTTATGCAAGAGAAGCATGGAATTGCTACTTAATATCATAGTCATACTTATATTGGAAATGTACTATTAAAATAAACTATAGAATATGATATATAATGAAATTAATGCTAAAGGCATGATTGATGTAACAAATATGACTCTTGCCATGATATATTAATATAAGAAGGTTGAGTAAACACAAATTTAAAATGTGTTAGGAGTGATATAAATGTTGGATGAATAATTCTCATTAAAAAGAAAGATAAGGTATAAGGTTGGTACGAGAAGAACAAGAATAGAAAAGAGAATAAGGTATAAGGCTAGATTGGAAGTTACAAAATAAATATATATATTTTTTCATTTATGCTTGTTATATGTTTTATAATGAATCAAATTTTAATTATTACTAATCTTTATTGCATGATATGGATATAGTTAAGCTTATTGGACTATCAAATGTTATAATAGCATTCTTAATTATGTAATATGACAAAGTTTATCAAAGAATGGTTCAACCGGAGAGTGCACAATTTTTCTTTAAATGACTTTTAATATTTTAAGGTGTAAATTGTTATATTGTAATCCTTATGTGAATGTAAAATTCAATAAAACTTTACATATATAATTATATGATTTTGTATGAACATCAATTTATGGAAATTCTAGGTCAAGTGCAATTAAGTACTTGAAATAAATAAATTGATTATCATAACCAAAAGGTTCAAGTATTGAATTAGTTAGTTTATCTACTTATTTATGATTTAATTATAAAGAATTTTCATTTTAATAAGTATATGCTTATTGAGCTCTCATGACTTATTCTTTAATTATTTTAACATTTCAAGCTAAGTTAAATCATCTTATTACAATGCTTTCATGAAGGTTTAAAGCACCTAGGTGAAAGAATTTGACAATTGAAATAAGATTAGATGTAATTGCATCTAAATAGATGTTGTATATTATTTTGTTTATTTTCATATAAAGTTTTTAGTAATTATCAATTAAGTCACATGTTTTGCATTCTAGGGTATATAGTCTTCTCAAAATATCTATAAATAAAAGAAACTCTATCTAATAATTTTTTGGAATTTACATTTAAAAATTAGTCACCACAAAAATGAAAATGTTTCTTTTAGGTTAGTGTCTGCATGTTAGGTTACGGATCAACATACACAGCAGAATTTTTAAATTTTGATCCGAATCTACCTATGATCCATGTAAAAGGCATAAATCAAGGTTAAGGTTTTACCTTATTTATGTTTTTATTCTTACTTTTAAGAGACTGAATCGCGAATCAGATGCCGTCCGAATGTACAGCGCCTCTACGATATCGACATGGAGTGAACAACGACCTTTCCCCTTGGCGAAGCTGCTAGGGTTTGTATTTCTCACTAGGATTGGATTGGATTGGATGTTTTTAGAGTGATTTTGGGTTTGATGAAACTTATAAGCATGTGTGTTATATGCTGCCCTTAAATCCTTTTTTATAGAACTAAGGCATGTTACAATCCTAGTCCTACTAGGATTATGCTTTAAAAAATTCTAATCACACTAAACAATTATCACTTTATCCTTATCCTAGAAAGAATGAGGAGAAATAGGACTTATATATTATTATCTAATATTAGATAATATTAGATAATTGCATTATCTCATAATATAATTATGTAATATTAAATTAGCATATAATTATCTTATATTAAATAATAATATTATCTCATAATATAATTATCTAATATCTAATAACGTAAATATCTGATATTACTTTAATATCAAATAATATCACATAATATTATATATATTATGTGAGAAATTATTATTATCTTAATAATAATATATATATACGAAAATAAGCTCAATTAATTAAATTTTAGTCTAATTAAAGCTCAATTAATAATTATCTTATGCCTACTCCTTTTATGTAACTTTGTAGCTTCTTACTACGTTGATAATGACTTATTTTGGACTATAGATAGTGAGCGATATCTAGCAATACATCATTGTCACTCAAGTAGTAAGAATGTCTATGGTTTGATATTTACCTAATATATGATCAATGCTTTGCATCACAATCCCTTTTGTAATAATATCCAAATTGAACTGGAGGCATAGAGTGTATCATCCTCATCAATGTTTAATTTATATTTTTTGATACTGAGTAGATTTAAAATAAATGATTAATATTACATATTAATTTAATTGAGCATGGTCATGCATTTCTAAGTCTCACTCAATCAAAGGATATTTCTCTTTTATACAAGAGTAACAAAATCCAATCTACATCACTCACTTCTCTCTGCATGATTCGTGACATACCCAATTAATGCCCTATTAATCATCTTGATTAAAGATGAAATAGGACAATATTAAAGTGAATAATTTCTCATATAGAGAACCGTAGTGACTTCAGGTCAAAAGATTATGTGTATTTGTGATCATATGAGAATAACTTATGACACATCTATCCATGCAAATAATGGGTCAATCCAATACATTGTTTACTAACAATGTACTCATGTATTAACTTGATATCACATATTCATGATTTATAATAATCAGTCACTATATATATTAGTCTCGATGTATTATTACTATCCTTTTCGTAATAATACTTGATTATGGGCATTTTAGAAATAGCAAAAGTTATTCCAAGGATAATTATTATATTTAAGTTATAATTTGCGTAAAATAAAATAACATATAATATAATAATTGTATTGCCTAAATGAAATGTAATACATTATGTAATATTACAACCAACTTTATAATTGGCTCCTAGGACACATACTAATACTGTATAGTCTATAATAAGATTGGTAGAAACTGGGTAACATATGCATGTCATTCACAATCAACTTAGGTTATGACAAAATTAATACTAGAGCATGATCTAGGCCTTGAGGGTGAATAAGCTAGAAGTCTCTAATTGTCAAATTTGGGTGCTCCTATTGAGTGTATGATTGTGCTATCAGCATCATGAATAATAATATAAAGAATATGTTTCAAGATGTGCCTTTGGAACTATATAATTCTTATGATTGATATTATCTTCTTTTATATTATTCTTTTAGATTTTTTTTGTTATTGTTATCTTTATAAACATTATTGCTTAAAGTTAGAGAATAATGGTGAATTGATTGTTTGAATATGCAAGAATTATTAATAAAAATGGCTGATGGATTTTAAATATGATATATAAATTATATGTTGTCATATAATCTCTAGTGTTGTTAATTTGAATGGATTAGATTATTTCCTTATATTGTATACTTGGTTGTCTTTAAGTAGCCAAGAACTAATCTAGGCTGTTGTATATAAGGTAGTTCACCTTTTCTAATCGATATTAAATTTACATTGGTTCCATGATATTTTAGACTTATTATCTCATGAGATGGACTTATTAAATGGTAGGTTCTTGATAGGTGGTTTAGGGTATGATAATATGTAGAGTGTTAGTTGTATGCTTTTATATATAAATGAAAATAATTATAGATAAAACAAAAGGTTGATATTTATATCTATAAGCTTAGAATAGGCATTTATAGGTGTTAGATTTTTCGAATAAACTAGGGACATATAATATTATGTATATGTAGTAAATAATTATGATAAGTAATTAATATATTATTGCTAGTCAAAGGCTACTTCATCAGTCTAATGTAGAAAAAAGGTAAAGTCAATGGTTAAAGGGAAGTGTGTTTATATATAATTAGCTACATGTGTAATCTCCATGTAGCTAGTTAGTGATGTATGTTACAAATGGATATTTGGTGTTGGTGTGGGCTAAATGGATAATATTGTATTAAGACTATTTACTATATTATATTATACTATATTATTATTTTTGGTACTAAGCTTGGTGGTTAAATATAAGTAAGTATGTATTGATCATATGACCTTAAATGAGTAAATACAAGGTTTATTAGACTTGATTGATAGATTTTAGAAATTTGTGCTATAGGTATATATTGTGAACTTTCAAAATGTGAACTTTTGGAAGTAAATAGTTATAACTAAATCTTAAAGGTTTGTAAGTAGTGGTAAGATGAGGATAAGTTTGAATTTATCACGTAATGTAAAGGGTTTGTATAAAGTTGTATTATATTGATAATCTTTGAATTAGTTAAATGATGAGATCATGGTATGTAGTATATTATGAGAAATAATTATGGTAAACCAAAGGTTAATAAAAATATTGATATACTAAGACTGAAATTATAGCAAATTAATTAAGGAATTATGCTGGGTGATTTATAGAATTTAGGTGAACGACTAGTTATTATATGATAATGGCCATAATTTATTTCAGAAATCTAGGCAATGGGATTCCAGTAGCGAATGGTTGATCATTTCCTAGAAAATAGTCATCCGTTGGCTTGTGATATGGACTCTATGCTAGTAATGGATGATTAGTTGTTAGGTTACTAATGATCAACTATTAGCTTCTTGTTTCAAGTATTTGATATTATGATTTTAACACAATATAGTGAACTTAGAATGAAATTACTACATTCTTTATAACTTGAATTGAGCTATAAAACTAAGTAGAGAGATGTTAATAATGTTGAAATGTGATGCTTGATCTTAAGAATGAATATATATGTTTATAACAATGTATGTATACAAATTGAATAATGAATTCTACTTGGAAGGTGTGAGT
The DNA here is from genome assembly GCA_020226215.1 of Sindora glabra. Classification (NCBI taxonomy): domain Eukaryota; kingdom Viridiplantae; phylum Streptophyta; class Magnoliopsida; order Fabales; family Fabaceae; genus Sindora; species Sindora glabra. The sequence goes on along the minus strand of CM035234.1, from coordinate 29,753,099 downwards.
AAAGTTTTGTGGTGATATGATACCTCTAGAAATTTGTTAGATATTAAATGAATATAGTGCATTAGCATTGTGTGTCTCTTCTATTGAAATCTTATATTTGGGTTTATCTTGCTCTTGATCATGAATCTAATAAAAATAATGAATTGAATATAAATGGATAAATAGAATATTATTCTTATCAAACATGTGAAGCTTGGAAGGTGAAATTATGTGATAGACATATTTGTTTGTTTAGTTCTATTCTTTTATTCGGATTATTGATATATGATTTTATTGAACTTAGTTTTTATTGCATCTAATGTGATTGATCCGATTCCTATAGTGTTTAATGGATTATCTTATTATCCTACTTATGTAAATAGGCAAATACCTTTTTTCATTGGTACTAACAAACTAGAGCATCAAGATAAATGGTTACATAAAATATGGATAATTTGCTTAATTATTGTTGAACATTCAACAATATTAATTAGTTATCTAATCTATTACATATTTCTTCACTTTTATGAGTAAGTTAGATTACCTCACTTTGGAATGATAAGGAATGTAGTTAATTTGCGACCATAATTAATCTTTTGTAAGGACTGATAAGGCTTAAGATATATGAGGTTCTTCAATTTGTGAAGATGTAAGACTATGAAGCATGAAAGTAGGCCCTAGTTTTTGGCTATATTCTAAGATGGAGTAGAATTTTTATCTAATTATGAATAGTACCTCTTTATTCTGCATATTCTTCTTAACTATCCAATGGCTCTTACTTCCATATTAGTACTATATCTTTAGAATTCAAAGAAGAATTCTTTTAAAGGAGGAAGAACTTGTAATACCTAAATTTATATTAATTATTTTGTTAAAAATCTAAAGTTTCAAAGTGTTTATTTTTAACCAATCGTATTATTGGATTTACCATTACAGCAAATTTTGACTAGAATAAAATAATTATGAGTATATTTAATTTTATCACTATTTATTTTACCTTATGATGAAATTTAAATATTTAAATTTTACCTAGTAATATCAAAATTTTACTTATAATTATTTAGAACTATTAAATTTATTAAGATGTATATAATCATTGAAAAGGAGAAAAGAAAATAAAAATGGTGAAATTTAAGATGAGTGGTGGTGATTTAATAGAAAAAGAGAATTTTATGGAGATTAGGTGATTTAGATTAAATATCATTTAAAGTTACTTTACAATCATTTTATCATAATATTTTCCTTTTCAATTTTATATCAAATGAATAGTTAGGATCATCTTTGCTTTTAGGCTTTTGTACGTTTACCAGATTAGATCATAGCAACTCATTTCATTCCTTCAATGGGCTCTTCATTTTATTTTTGCCAAAACTTTTCTCTCTCTTCTTTCTTTCTTCCTCATTTATTTCTCCCTCCACTTTTCATATCTTTCTCACCCTTCATTGCTTTCATTTTTTGGTGCATTCCCATCCTGCTCTAGCCATCTTCCTACCACCTACTCTTTGGCATCCCTCCTTCTAGCTAGTGACAAACTAATAACACATTGAGAAACCACTAAATAGTAAATGAAAATTGCTATCAAACTAGGCCATTTGGGCCTTTTCATTTTACCTAAGATCTTGCACTTTCTAATTGCCATTAAGCTAGAAGTAGCTTTAAGACGAATTGAGTCCATTTGAAGCATAAAACTTTAATATTTTTGTATGTTTGATGCTTGATCTAGCAACCCTAATTTTAAGGCTAATTTTTTATTTTATTTGAAATAATCTTTGAAAATTAATGAAATTTATGACTTAGAAAATTAAAGCAAATTGTTTAGAGCTTAGAGGAAGCATATTTCAGAAGAAAAATAATTGCTATGAATGTTTTTATAATATATCATTTTAAACTTGATAAATAGGGAATAAGGATGAAAAACTTGGATGATATGAGGATTTATGAGAGGAAAAGCATTTAGAGGTGAGTATATGCCTTACTAAACCATCAAAATTATTAATTTATCATAATTTATTATATTAGTGAATATCTATATGATTATACTTATAAATGCAAAGCTCTTCTTATATTAATGTTTACAAGGTTATTTGTAAGGAAAGAAATGCTTAAATTGTTTATTAATAGTCTTATGAGTAGTATGAGGGAGTTTATTTACATATCAATTGTGTTATAAACCATCAAAATTATTAATTTATCATAATTTATTATATTAGTGAATATCTATATGATTATACTTATAAATGCAAAGCTCTTCTTATATTAATGTTTACAAGGTTATTTGTAAGGAAAGAAATGCTTAAATTGTTTATTAATAGTCTTATGAGTAGTATGAGGGAGTTTATTTACATATCAATTGTGTTATAAAGCACCGTTAGTTTATACAAGCTATAGTAAGCATGTATTTTACTAGAATTCATCATCTTATAATTTTAAACTCTCATATAATTAAAAATTAGAGGAGGAAATAAATGCTTAATGTTTAATTGAAATGAACATGATAATTAATTCTAAGAACCATACTACACTATAAAAGCAAAATTGTTGGATTTATTAAATAAGACCTTGGAAGGTGAAATTAAATGCATTAATAATATGAAAGAGTAAAGAAGATGTTATGTTCTTGTACACTTAGAATTCAAATATAGCTAATTATGTTATGAATATGGGATTTTTGGTTATTATACTTGTGGTTATATAGTTTGTCTTGAAAATTATAGTTGTATGATTTTCTTATATAATATAGTTATATTTTGTATACATAATTTGGGAGAAATATGGAATTTTTTTTATTTTGATTTAGTAATGCCTTATTCCTATAATCGTTTGTTATCTTGTGATGCATAATTTACATTTGTAATATGTTGTGTGATGACTTGAATTTTGATTATTACTAATTATCATTGCATGATTTGATTGTGATGCTGTGGATATAGTTAAGCCTTTTAGGTTATTATAGCATTCTTGATTGCATGGTACAATAAGGTTTACTAAAGAATGGTCCGATTGGTGAATGCATAGTTCTTCTTTTAATAACTTTTAATATCTTGAGATATACATTGTTATATTATATCTTTATATGAATTGAGTTAAACTATGCATATATAGTTTTATAATTTTGTGTGAACATCAATTTATGGAAATTCTAAGTCAAGTGTAGATAGATACCTAAGATAAATAAATTGATTATCCCAACTAAGAGGTTTAGGTATTAAATTAGTTAGTTTATTTTCTTGTTTATGGTTTAATTATAAAAGATTTGCATTTTAGTAAGTATATGCTCATTTACTTATGACTTATTCTTCAATTATTTTAACATTTTAAACTAAGTTAAATCATCCTATTGCGTTGCTTTCATGGAGATTTAAGGTAACTGGGTGGAAGAATTTGATAATTGAATTTGGAATAAGGTTAGATATAATTACATTTAGATAGATATTGTATATTATTTTGTTTATTTTCATCCAAAGTCCTTAATAATTGCTGGTTAGGTCATAGATTTTGCATTTTAAGGCATGTAACTCCCTTAAAGTGTCTATAAATAGAGGAAACTCTATCTAATACTTTTCTAGAACTTGCATTGAATATTAGTCATAATAGAAATGAAAGGGGTTAAAGTATACATAATCTATAGCGAGGCTATTGGAAATTGGATAGTGGGTTTCACACAAGTCATAATAAACTTTAATTATGACAATAATATTTATTAAGTTACGTGGGAATTCTTGTATATATACTAAACATTCTACTAAAAGGAGATTATAGATTTATATATTTGAAATTTTATAATATTTAATAATTGTAATTTGAAATTAATTTTATCAATTATTTGTGAATATTGTCCATAAACGTTTAGAGAAATGTAAACCGATTCATTATTGAATATCAATTAATGAATTTCTTAATAGAAATTTTAATTGAAGAATTGAATCCAAGTAAGATTGAGTACTATGACCTTTTATCTTAGTATGTGCTTGACATTTTTATTACTCATATATAACTTTGTCATTAAAAATTCTTTCATAATATTTGTGGTAAATTTAACCAATGAGTCACTTTATTTTTATAATTGATACTTTTAATTAATCAAACTTAAAAGATTTTGCATTAATTATTGAGGAATTTTGACATTCGTGGGAGTATTATAATATGTTATATTATATATTAATATTATTCTCTAGTATCACTTATGTTATTATTATTTGTGTATATTTATATGAAAACATGGTATAGCATTATAATTGAAAGGATTTTTTTAGGAAATTTCATTTATATGATTTTTTTAAAGATCATATAAGGATTAAGCTTGCTTATATACTAGTGTAAGTCCTATGACCGTACTATCAATTATGTAATTACATATTATATATTTCTTTATGTATCATGGTATTAAAAGCATAAAGTAAGCCTAAATTTTTAGTTAAATTTGAGTTTTAGATTGTTACCTAAAATATTACTTGAAATATTATGAGATATAATATTTTTAAGTTATGATGTAAATGATTTTATGATGAATTGATATACTATTTAAATGCTATCATAATTTTGATAGTATTGCTTTTACTTGCGAATATGCATCACTGTATGCCTTTAGAGGAATATAAAAGTAAGATCTTTAATGTTCATATTTGGCTTATTTGGATAATGTTAGACTTTTGATTTAAATTCCAATTAATATTCTAATAAGGTTTTAACTAAGTTAGGGAATGGATGGAACGGTTTGTGCATAATGGCTTGATATTTTTGTAATATATGTTTGGTACATTAAGAATAATTTAAAGATCTTAATGGCATTTAGTATATAATTATTTTAAATATTTAATAAATAATTATTGTGATCGGCTAATTTGAGACCAATCAGCCTAATTGAAAACGTCGAGAAAAACATTGAGGAACTAACATTTTCAATTTAAAGATCTTGAGGTGTTTGGCAAATTGCCAATCCATCAAATTTTAGTTGATTTGGGAATTTTTAGCTAATTAATAAAGTTAAACAACTATTTTAAGTGTTTGATTAATAATTATTTTAATTAGCTAATCAATCCCTAATTAACCAAATTGAAAATGCTGGGAAATCTAACATTTTCAATCACCTAATTCATAAAATTGTATAAAAATACAAAATTGGTACTAGATTAAATAATAATATACAATTATTTTTCTACCTAAAATATTAGAAAAAAGAGTTGAATCCCAATCAACTAATTGATTCTTAATCAATCAAATTGAAAATGTTAAAGAGCCTAGTATTTTTAATAAGCTGAGTCATAAAAGTTATACAAAAATATAAAATTACCCCTAGATTAAATTATATGCATTTATTGTTTTGCCTAAAATGTTAAAAAGATGAGTTGAATCCTAATCAACTAATTGGTTTCCTATAAACCAATTTGAAAATGCTAAGTTCCAATGTTGATGAATTTAATGTTTTCAATCAATTAATTCATAAAAATAATATAAAAAACAAAACTATTCCTATATTAAATAATTATATACATGTATTATTCGGCCTAAAAGGTTAAAAAGAGGAGATAAATGCCATACTATAAGATATATTGAAGACAAAACTTACCCGTTGAATCACTATATATTTTTTACTTTATATGTAGATATTTAATATATATTAAAATGTAATAGTTTTTTATAAATAATAAATATTCATTAAATTTTTCATTAATTAAATTTATACAATAAAAATTAAAATAAATTAATGAAAGATATTATAATATGTTATATTATTATTTATAAATTTAAATTCTTTTCACATTAAAAAAATTAATAAGATTAAGTTATAATATATATATATATATATATATATATATATATATATATAAGACATACATACACAATATGTTTTTTCATTTTGTGGCTCAGTTTAATTTTTAAAATATTGCTTAAACAAAAAGAGATTATTCAAAATATAAAATATTATAAAAAAATATTTTTGATCTAGTCAAATTAAAAATATGGAGATGGAAAAGAAAGGAAATTTTAACATATATAATAAACTATAATAAATTACTTTTTTAATAATTTAATGAACAAGAAATTATAATAATATATATTTTTGAAGAAATTTTAATTTAACTATAATATATAAAATTTAAAATACTACTGAAAAAAAATAATATACTCAAATAAATCATCCAATTATACTTACATAAATTATACTCAAATTTAAAATATTATTGAAATAAAATAATATACTCAATTAGTTTTATTAAACATTTTTATTAAAGTTCTTAATATTATAAGTTAATAAAATTAGTTAATACAATTAACTATTAATTAATAATTAATTTAGTTAACCATTAATGTAATTAGTTGACTGCTAAATAGGCTCCTTATTTATTAAGGGAACATTTTGCCAATGACAAATGTAAAATTAATGAATTTTAGAAGAATCATATTATCCTTGATTGTATATAAACTTTAAGATAATCTAATCTTAAGGTAAGTTTATCATCAATATTAATGTTGATTATATAAAATACCCTTGTACACAATAGTAGAAAGGAAAGCACAAAAAGGCAATCATTTTCAACTTGATATTTTCTTTTCATTTAAGTGATTAATGTATTAATTTTAATAAATTAGAAATAAAGTTTAACTATTTTTTCTTTACTTTTTGCACATTATATTATGTTATGAGTTTAATGATCGATAAGTTTAGTAATTTCATTTATTATCTTGAAATATTTATTATAGCATATAGTATGAATTGTTAATTGTTATTGTTTGAATGTTCTAAGGAATATTAAATATCATATTATTAGAATGATTTTGTAAAAGGAAACTTGATATTATTATCATAAATATTAATATTAAAATTTTAAAATTTCTTATAAAATAAATTATTTTGATTAATCACATGAAAAATAATTTTTTTATAATTATTAATGTAATTGATTGGTTTGAGCTAATATATATATATATATATATATATATATATATATATATATATATATATATATATATATATATATATATATATATATATATATATATATATACAAATAATTGTGTCATGATATTTCTACTAGATAACGTAATTGTACAAGTGATTATCTTGATGATTGATTTGTCATGATAATATTTCTTTTAAAATATATATTGGTACCATTGATATATATTGAAATACAGTTATTTTATTAGTAAAAATAATATTATTTTAATAAAAATTGTTAATTAAAAAAAAGAGCTGTTGTAGTTATTTATTTGTAGAGATGATTAATTTAGATTTCATTATAAATTTAATTGTTATTATCTTTTCTAGAGATCTCATTATAATTAGTAAATATTTTTAATACAATCAATTAATCAATTTAATAATTTTACAATTACAATTAGCAACTAATAAAACATTTCAACCGTTGAAGTTGTTTATGAAATGCACAGGCATGTTGACGTTATATATCGAACTAGGCATGCCACATGCATTGCACAGGAAAGAGATTAAAATTTAAAATAAAAATGTACAGTTTATAATAAAATACAGTTATAACGGTTTAATATATTATCAAGTTATAATTTTATTACGTTATAAAATATAATTATAACGGTTTATTATATTACCAAGTTATATCCAGAAACTTGTACATACGACAGCCAATATATATATATTACAAATTCTTACATTGAACTCTGATTTATCCCAAAAAAAAAGAACAAAAATATTGGTGCAGAGTAAAAATCTACTATTAATTATAAAATAAATTAAATAAAATAAAAAATTTATCAAAAATAGCAAAATAAAAAAAATTAGAAAAAAATACATTTGTTAGGCATGTTTCAAATCCATTGGACAATTGACATGGAATGAGATAAAAAATCAGAAAAAAATAAAAGAAATATAAAATCATAATCATAAATCTATATAATTTTTTTCTAATTTATATATAAAATTGCATATTATATAATATAAGATATAAATATATACACTATATAATATAAATGAAATATTATATAATATATAAAATTATTATTAATATTATTATTTGTTTAAATAATATAAAAAGAAGAGTAAAAAAGGAAAAATAAAAACAAAATTAGTAAAAGGAAACAAACAAAATAGAAAAACAATAAGAGAAGAAAAATATAATAAAACTATCGACATAAGCCCATCAAAATTATCTTGATTTTATATCTAAGAATATGTAATATAGTGTGATATATATACATATTAAAATATAATATTATTTAATTATATAATATAAAAATGCAAAAAGAAGAAAAAATAGAGAAGGGAAATTAAAATCAGTAAAAAAATGGATAAAAATGAAAATCAATAAAAAAGGAAAACATAATAAAATCATAAAAATAAATTCATCGACATTGTTTTAGTTCTATAAAAGAAAAAAAATATAATATAAATATAAATATAAATATAATCTTATATAACATAATATATTGTTATTATTTTTATTAATATACACCTATGATAATGATTATAGTGCAATGATTGTATTAATGCACTATTGGCCTAAGATATTGGATTTTATTCATTTGCGCAAGATGAATGAAATTCGCTAACTTGCTAAAATCTCTCCCTATATATGTTAGTATATTATAAATATTTATTAGATTGTATAATATAAAATATAAAAATAATTTTAAAGGACAAAAAAAAAATAAAAAGGTAAATTTCATTTACTTCTCTCGAGATTTGAATTAAAATCATTCACTTTCCATTTATTTGAAAAAAAACCTCACAAACTTCTCCAATCAACTAACAAACTTTAATTCTGTCCATCACAATTTTTTTTAATCAATCTTACTTTTATATCCTATCAACTAATTTTGTTCTAGAATACAATTTATTTATATAAATATTTGTTAATATTTTACAAATTTATTTCACCCAATCAATAGTATCTAATAAAAATTATAATCTATTGTAATTAACATTTATTATATAAATACATTTTAATTCATTTTAATATTTTTTGGTACATAAGTAATATCACCTATTTAAAATTAACAGTTTTTAAAAATTGACTATAACATGTAATTTATTTAATTTTTGGATGCAATTAATTAAATTTCATCTTAATTTTTTAACCTAATCAAATCTATTATAATCAAAATTCTTTAGTCTTTTCTAACTTAAACATATTTATAATTATTTTACTTTAATTATTTAATTATCAAATAATTTAAACATGTTTATAAAAAATATTGATTACATTTAATTGTAATGAATTTATAATTAATTTATAAGTATAATTATAACGAAATATTAATATTTATTTTAAACATAAATAAAAATGAAACAATATATTCGTGTTATGAACTTAGTTTTGAATTTAGATACAAAGTTAATAGGAAATAGAAACTTTCAAATATACTATTGTTAGCAATATTGAGTTTCCTTGTAATTAATTTTAGAAATAGTAATTGATAATAAGGCTTTGTTTAGCACAAATAATTGATAAATTAATTAATAATTAATAAATTAGTTGAATGTATTGGAAGTGTTTAGTAAAAAATAGCTAAAAATGTACAATGGTATAAAAAGATATGTTAAAAAAAAATATATATATATATAGATTAAATTTATATTTATTTTAAAATTAAATTATATTAATGTAATTTGTAAACTACTTTATGAAATCTGTTAAATAAAAGTTTTTTTTTCAAATAAGCTAGTATGCCAAATATTTTTAGACACTATCTTATAACTTATTATATAAGTTAATAAGTTATAAGTTAATTTATTTATTGTACCAAATATATACTGATTCTTTTTAATAATAAGAGGAGTGACAAGCACTCAACATACACGCAAGGTATTAAATTTGAATTTAAGATATAATAAAGAAAATCTTTTGAAGTAATATTAGGTACCACTATATCACTTAAAATGTTAGTTATAATTGATATTAATTTATTAATTTGACTTGAATAAATAATTTGGATTATAATAGATTTGATTAGATTAAAGAATTAAGATAAAATTTAATTTATTATTTCAAAGAATTAAATAAATTATATATTATAATGAGTTTTTAAAAACTATTAATTTCAACTAAGTGATATCATGTATGTACATAAAAATATTAAAATCAATTAAAGCATATTTATATGATGATAATTATTATTTAGGAGAAATATATTGATAAAATATTAATAAATATTTACATAAATGAATTGTATTGTAAATGTTAACATGAAAGGTAAGATTGGTAAATTTTTTTTTTGTTACAAACATAGTTCAAATTTGCTAGTTGATAGTAGAGATTCTTAACAAGACAAATGAATTGAATTGGAATAAAGCTTGCATGAGTCGAGTTTATTCAGGTATGGTTTGTTAAAACTTGCATTTTAAACAAGTTCATTTTGGCTTGTTCAATTCATACTGCAAGACTGTGTAAATACTTATTTTGTCTTAAAATAATAATTGACGTGCGAATCAGCTTGTGATCTGTATGAAATCGACTCATTTAAATTACTTTTTTACGAACTTATTTTTAGTAAGTTTGATTTATAAAAATTTATAAATAAATTTGTTAAGTCTATGGATTTTAAACTCGGTAAGCACCCTTAATTGATAGAAAAAGTTTGTGAAGTTTTTGAAATAAAGGTGAGGTGAATGATTTTGATTTAAAACCTAAGGTAGAAGTACTAAAATGAGTTAAGTTTAATAGGTTGGCTTGAAATTGTTATAATTTTATCTAACTCAGGATCGGGATCGGGATCGGACCAGTATTGGGATTGAGATTGGGATTGAAGTTGAGATTGTTATGGATATGAAAAATGATAATAATAACTTGACTTAGTAAGGAACTGAAATTGGTTAACTTGATCTGGTAAATGATTAGGGTTGATAAGTGTTAATTCATTGGATTATTAAATTAGTCCATTAGTCTAATAATAATAATAAGTAATAATTAATTAATTTATTATTATATATTTATTTTTTATATATATTAAAATAATAATTTTGGTGTATTAAAATTATACTTTATTATATATAATATTAAAATTATATATATAAGCAATATTAAATAATTTTTAATATTAAAATTAATAAATTTATATATTTAATATTGTCAATGTATCAAAATAAATAATTATATTAGAATTTGAATTGGTACTTTTATATTAAAATTTTGAATTATTTAAAAATTAAAATATTAATTTTGATATTATTTTTAAATATATTTTATACATATATAAAATATAATACATTATTATTTATTTTTATTATTATATATAAATTATTATAATTATTTTTATTAATATACTATTTATATAATTATTTATTTATATATATTTGATAATATATAAATTATTAAATATATTTATTTTTATATATAATAATTTGGACTTGATCAATATATATTTAATAATATATTTTTATTTTATTAAATAAAATAAATATATAATGTGAAATTCTTAACCAATATAAAATTCAAATTATTTTATTAGATGTATATATTATTAAATACAAATTTATGTATTTATTAAATTTTAATAATATATATATTTTTTTATTAAATATATATTTAATAATATATATTTATTTTTATATATAATATATATGATTCACTGATTTGTAAAATTAAATTTTTAAGTGATAATAATAATATATAAATATATTTAATAATAATAAATTTTAATTAATTAATAATATAAATTAATAATAAATAAATAATTAATATGATAATAATAATAAAATATAATAAATTATAAAATATGTCTGAATCTATTTTGGTAAATGTTAATCTAAAATTGGGATTGGGATTGATACTACAATAATTTAATTTAGATCTGATTTAATAAAAAATAATTTAACTTAAGATTAATTTAATATATAATTTTTATTTATTAAATTAATTTAATAAAATTGAATTAAACCGTTTTGACAGAGTTTACTTGAAGAGTTATTGACGGAGCTGGTCTATATATACGGTGTCCCGAGCTGGCCTTAGTGGCCTATATACACAGTGCCACGGGCAACTTCCATGCGGTTGCCATTGGTTACCTCATTTTGTCTTAGTTCTCCTTTTCCCCGGTCCAATGCCCCTACTTTCAAGCGCAGGTATAAAAGATAACCTGCGTTTGTTTCTTGAACTTTAATTGTGGTTGGATTTTACTTATCTTATTTTGAAAATTTAAAAATTATTGTCTTAAATTTTATAAAACTTAAAAATCACTTTCTTAGATTTTATAAAACTTAAATTTGATGTCCATTGTTAATTTGATTAACCATTTTATCAAATCATATAATTTTTTTATGAACCTTTTAACAATAATCATAATATTATAACATATTGATTTATTTTATCATTTTTTCACATGTAATGTTGTAATCTATTTTTTATTTATTAATTAAAATTTTATGCATTTAATTTAATTCTTATTAATTATATAACATAAAAATTATTTATAAAAATAATAAGATAAATTAAAATATTATAATATTATGATTCTTGTTTAAAAATATAATTTAACAAAATAATAAAATAAGTTAACAGCAGGTGTCAACTTCAAGTTTTATATAATTTAAGAAGATAATTGCTAATTTTTCATGGTAGAAGGGAATAAATCCCACGATCTTAAAATTGAAGGAGATGTTTTACATTTTTTTCCTAAATAATTTAATGGTAGTTTCAAAAATTCTACCAAAAATAAATAAGTTAATTGTAAAATGAAGACTATAAAAATATCTAAATATAATTTAATGGTACTAAAAAAATGAAGACTATAAAAATATCTCTTATTTTTTAATCTAAATATAATTTTTAATTATAAAATATAAAATAATATGTTATTTCTTTATTAATATATATAAATAATTTTATTTTTATAAAAATAATTTTCAAAGAAATCAATGTCTGCTTTAATTAGAATGTTATTATTATTATTATTATCATTATTATTTCTTCAAATACCAGCGTTTGCCTTGACTTAACCTCGGGAGAAAAATTTATTTGCTTCTATTAAATTTCGTTGGTAAACACTCAAGGATATATACAACATTTGCCCATTCCGCTGTTTTTTTTAATCTGTCATAATTAATTAATTTCACATATACATTAAAAATTAATTTAATTTATTTATTTTAATAATTTTTTAAAAATTATTCTTTATAAATAAAATTTAAAACTGTTGAAAATAAAGAAAAATAAAATAAAATAAATATAAATAATGGAGAATGTAAAATAATAAAATATTTATTAATAAAAATTAAAAATATTTAATATTTTGTTAAAATTTTAAAATAATAATTTTTTTTCAAAATATAACAAATAAAAAGAAATGAAATGGATACGTAGCCTCTTAGATAACATTTAATTTTTTTTAGTTCAGCGTTTAATCTATGAGTGACTGCGACTAAATAAATATCATGGATGCTTAAATAATTTTATCTCAAATCGGATCCCGAAAATTTTGCAATCTTTGTTTTCCAATCTTTTGCGTCTCGGCTATCCTACTTATCTAACAAGGCTAGGATTAACTTCAAAATATATATAAAAAAAAGAAAGAATCATTACAGTTATCAATATAAAAATAAAATAATCAATAATTACAAATTTTGAAATTTTAATTTCTCGTTAAGGCCTACTTAGCCATCACTTTGAGGAATCCCATATAGCCTGCGATGTTTATCTGGTCTCGGGGCTCTCCCTCCCTCCTCCCCAACACCAGTTTTCTTTCCTTTTTCTTCCTTCGTCTTCCTCCTCTTGTTAGAACTAGAATAATCCCCTGATATTCCTAAACGGGCCCCGACAAAAACAAAAAGCCAGATTTAGGCCTGATAAATTTGGGTCGAATCGGGTTATACCTGAAGAGCAAAGGGAAACCCGAAATCATCATACTCGTTTGCCCTTCTTCTTCGTTCCTCGTTTTGTTTCTGAAACAGGGAGCTATTTTCGGTTGCGATCGATCTTGAGCCTTCAATTTGCGCAATGCTGATGAAACTTTTTGTTTAACAAGGGTATGTTTCCGTTATTTTCTATTGATTTTGACGAGAGTTTTGTTTTCTGTTCTTGCTCATTAGTCATCTTTGCTTCTTCAGTTTCGAATCTTTCATTCTCTGTAAATGGGTATCTTAGATTTCTGGTGTTGCTTACTTCAAGAAGCTTAACCCCCCGAAGAATCTGTGTAAAAAGACATAGGCACAGAACAAAGTGAGACTTCTCTTGTTTGTACTTGTCCTGTTGAAAGTTATTGAGCTATGTTTACAGATAAAAAATGGAATACAGTGACGAGAATGTTATACAACTTTGAAAAGAGGTTAAGCTCTGCAGGAATCCCCCGTCAATAACTCATTTAATCATCTTCTTTCAAGATAATGTGCAGAGCTGTTCTAAAATTAATCAAATTCTACATAGCTTTGGACTGTTATCTGGGCTTAAGATTAATTTTAAGAAATCTTCAATAGTTTTTAGTTCTAATACCCTGAGGAAATACTGGAAACTGATGGATGAATAGTTGAAGTGACAGAAATAATGAGCATGTACAGGGAATTTAGAATTTTAGTTTCTTAATGATGTTTATATCACAAGATTAACCAATATGCTTCAAGCTGGGGAGAGTTTGATTTGAAAAGTGAAGAAAAGGAACTTTGATAGTAGAATGTGCCAATTAAGACTGAATAATGTGGAGCAAATTGCAGAAACTCAAGGGGACCAAAACAAAAAACTAGGCAAAATGAGTTAGAATTAAGGTGGGGGGCTAGTGGGAATGTTTCTGTCAAGTAATCAAAGAGTTTGAGAAGATTTAAAGGAACAAAATTAAGGCACAATGCACAACAAATGGGGACCACATTGCCTATGTAAAAAAATATACATTTAATTTTACATATAATAATTTTAGATTAATTTTTTTAAATATTAAAAGTGTACATTTAATATTTAATTTTGAATAGTAAACTTCTTCGAAGAAAAGATTCATCTTCAGAGTGTCTTGGTTTGTTATTATTGCTACAGTGTTTGAGAATGATAGAAATGATAATAGAATTGAATTGACAAAATACTTCGTACATTGATGAACCTAGAGATAAAATAAAGATTCAGGGAGACAGAGTTCCCACTGATTGCAGCAGCTAGGGCTTTAAAAATCTTGAGGAAAAGACAGGCAGTGGATTCGTGTAATTCAAGTATGACTATTGGCTAAGCCTTATATTGTAGGAAATACTTATTTTATATTTTACTGGCTTCTGAAACCAACTTTAAAAATTGGGTAAGAATTGCACAACCCATAGATATATATTTGTCTAATAACTGTTGCTTACTGGCCATTGGTTAAATTCAATTCTTTTATAAGTTGACCATATGATATTGTATCTGAGATTTTGCTTTTGTAATTACTCTGTCACATATAAAATCATTGGAGATATTGGTTCATGAACTCTGTTTCCCTTTTTTATATTATCAGAACATGCATTTTCAATATCTAATATCACTTTAGTTTTGGTGGTTGCCACATGGATTCAGGAGTTTCTGCACTTGCCTGTTTCCATATGAACTAACCCTATAATGTCTTTGCTGGTGCTTGAGGTTCTTGCAGGGATATTTCCTTAAATTGAGTTGTATTCTTGAGAATTTTGCTAAACAAATAGTTGGCTGAAGTTGAAATTGCCACATCACTAAGGGTCTAGGTTTTTGATATTTTAAGCTATGAGTCCTTGTCTCTACAAAATGTGGTTCTTGTAATGCAGCTTTGGAAGCAATGTCTGGATAGTGTTATCCTTTGGTGCAAAGTATGATCCAGTTTATATTTGATTGGCCTAGTGTTAAAGTTGCATAAATTCTTAAGAAACATATCTATATCTATATCTATATCTATATATATATATGTTTCAAGAATTTCTTTCTTCTTTGTAATGCCTTGTTCATTGTCTGCATGTTCATGTTCTTCAAGATGGTATATCCTTGTCTGTCTTGGTGGCATGGTTTGTATTGTATATGCGTACTGTATATTGCATTGCAGGAGGATTGGAAGTTCATTTTCAATATTTTAAATTATCGTGGACTTATGTTGTTGTAATTGTTGTTTGAATGTTACTTATTTTGCTCGGGAGGATCAGAGGGTTTGGTTGTCGTAATAAACCCAGAGATAAAATAAATCTTAAATAGTAAATCTTTCTTAATAAAGATATTTTCAAAAATAAACAGTAAATCTTTCTTAATAAAGATATTTTCAAAAATCAAACTCAAGACTCTTTACCAAATCTGAAATGCTTCGAAATTTAATTTGCTTCCATCGAACCAATCAATTATTAATTCAGTTGCATCTTTTTAATCATAAAATATATATGTAACATATCACTCATTTTGTTTTTTGTTTTTTGTATATACAACTGAGTAACATTTTCTTATACAATGTCTCTGGACAAAATTTATTGGCCTCAATTTAAATAACATATTGAGAATTGTCAAGTCTTAGTTAGTCTACTTATATCTTCATCAAAGGACACAATTCTCATGCTAGTTTTACAGCTTTGTCATCATCCATCTATTAGTCAGTGGAAAGCATAAAACTGATTGTTTAGTTAAAATACATTGTCCACATCTGTTGTGCCAACCAAGCACTAGAGTGAACATTCTTTTTTGCTATTAAAAAATACATACCTCTTTCATTATTCAACGCAGTTGTTAGAGCAGATTTTTGAGGGATTTATGGCTACTTTCAGGGCATATGTCACTTTCTGCAAGATATGCCTCCTGTTTTTATTCTAGAGATTAAAATAATTACTAGAATTTATCCTCCAATCACCAATATCAGTTTTTGTGGTTTATCGCTCATCTTCTGCATGACTCACTTTATCTTATAAATTTTTAAAGACTTAATTATTTTAAATTACATGAATGGTATGTGCGAATAGAGTTCTAAAGCAATTTTTTTTTTTGTCATGTTCTGTTGGCAGAATAGTGAAATTCTGGGATTTGGAAACTTTTGAATCAAGTGGATCTGCGAGACGCAAGGTATTTGAACTTACTACTCTTATTTTTGCTTTCCTGTTTGAAAGGAATCAATTGAGACCAATGAGTAAATGCCAGTTAAATATAGTTGATAACTTTACCAATCATATTCCTTGGGATTATTAGGCACTTTTTTCTGAGGTTCACTAAGTTGAATATACACTATGTAAGCAGCTGCTAGAATTAATACTTTTATGCACCCTGTAAGCACTTTTATATATATTACATTTGAATGCATTCATTGTTGATATGAAATAATTTGAACAGTTAGAACTGATGAATGAGTGTGCTAGTTCACATAAGACGTGTCTCTTAGGCCTGTTATTCTGAAAAATTGAATTTCTTTCTTTGTTTTTGACAAGAAAATGACAAGTGACACTAATGAAAATGTAAATTTTGAGGAAGCAAACCCAAACTTAAAAGGTGTAAATTTTGACAAGTAACACTGATGAAGATGTAGATTTTCATGGGCCCAAATGGGCCAAGCCAGGCCAAGGCTCATTAAAAATAATGGGCTTTGGGTTTTAGTCGAAGCCCAAGCCCAAGCCCATAATAATTTGAGCCTGCTAATTGAGCAGGGCTTAAGCCCAAATTCATGGGCAACGCGCAAGTAAAGTCCATGGGTCTATTCATAGTTGAAATGCAAGTAAAACAATGCAAAGGCAGATATATACTGTAAATACACTATGATCTTAATAAGATCATAATGAATTATGATATGGAAACACTAGAATATCAACTATTTATTTATTTCACAAGTAGACAAGGACTACATCAGAACTAAATTTTATTGAAAAGGAAGCATCTAAATGCATAGTAGAAATGTGGCCAGAAGGCAAGTAACAAAGAAGATAACAAGACAGCTCCAAAGACATTAGGTGCTAACTTACCATTATACTAGGGTCAAGCCAACCACCCTTACAAACATGCAAGCATAAGCAACTTTAACATAGAGAAAAACATGAAGGAATTCATAACGCATATATATAGCAATAAAAGTTTTATGCAAGTGTGTAAAGTAGCTTTGAGAGTTAGACCAATGAACTCATAAATGATGTGAAGATGATGTCAATCTTGAGACGACGATGACAACAACAAGTGAGGTCGGCTATATGGATAGCGTGATGCCATTGAGCTCTATTAAAAATCAGGTTTTCGATGATATTATTCACTAACAAATCCTTTTTTATAACTTCCTCTAATGTCCTTATTGGCTTCCTTTTGCACTTTTTCACAGGGCTAAAGATTATGTGATCAACTCTTCTCACCGATGCCTCTAATGGCCTTCTTTGCACATGACCAAACCACCTTAATCAATTTTCTATTATTTTTTCCTCAATAGGTGTCATGCCAATATGCCGATGTCAATCTTGAGACAACCAAATAAATGCACTCAACACTAAATTTCAATAATCAAAGAGCCTCTACACTACATTGAACTCTTTATTGAAGTCACAATATAAACATTTAACATAGTCTATGTGAAGGAAGCAAGCAAGCAATCATGGAGGAGAATAAGAAAATCAGTAAGTTTTGTATAAAATGGAGCAAGGACATAATTAAATCATGAAGAGGAACTGTACAAGACTTACTGAACATACAAGACCAAATGAAAAGGTTACAGAACTCCACTGATTTATTGCAGTAAATCTCAGCACCTTACAAACTAGCTCTAGTAGAAAAGCATAACAAATTGCTGATTGAGTAGACTAGAATTTGTTTAATTTGAACCAAATCAAAGCAAATTGACTTAATTAATTAAAAAAAAAAAAAAGAGAGCAAATAGATATATGAGCAAATAGATATATGGATGTATACTCACTGAAATTACAAAAAAGCCAGCAAGACAAATAGATGCATCAGTAGAATGGTGGGGGCAACACGCATCTCAAACTCCCTTAAGTAGCACATCAAATACCACTAATACATATAAGAAATGAATATGTATTCAGTAATGCAATCTAAAACTGGCTCAATGCAGCTTTACTTTTTATCAATCTTAGTAATTTAGGGGTGGCAATTTGGGTTAATGGGTTAGGTTGGGTATGGTATCAACTCGTTTGCGCTAAAAATCAGAATTGATGACGGTTTGTGGTCCCAGCAACTCCTCTACTACAGAAGACGCACGATGAGAGCAACAAACGAATGATGAAATGAGGGAAAAATCAAATGGCAAGGTTGAAGGAAACGAGTATCTATTTGTTCTATCTAAATTTAAATCTAATTTAGTATAATCTAATCTTACTTGATTTAACCTAATCTAAATAATTTTGGGTATTTCCATTTTTGACACATGCTTCGTATTCCTTTATTTTTTTTCTTTTTTTTATTTTAAATAGCTCATTAATATGGGGACTTTTATGGTGCAATTAAATAAATTTGTTGGATCACATGCCAATTGATGAAGTGACAAGATCTTATTGTAAATTGAAATATTAGCCTAACTTCAATAAGGTAATCGAAAAGTCCAATAAAAATCTAGTTATCTAACAACAATGCAAAAAGTCCTGAGCTCTTAAGCAAAATCATGTTATCATGGTTATCTACGACTTCAACCCCTATGTTGTGCTCTAAGAGAACTAGATTTGCTCATGAGCTTTAGTGGGCCAAGTTTGGGCCAAAGCCCATGAGATATAATGGGTTTTGAGCTAAAGCTAAGTCTTGATCGATACAATTTTAAGTTCATTTATAAATTAAGGCCTTGGCTTATGGGTTTGGGCAAAGCTCAAGTTGTGTCCATGAGCCCAACTACAATTAACTATCTTTTATATCAAAGTTTTGACCAAATACATATCAAAGTTTTGATAATCATTCTTGCCACACAATTATGGCACAAATAACAAGTCTAGTTTCCATAAATAATCGGTTTTGATGATCATTGTGACTTTTGTCTTGAAGAATAGGGAACAACACAACCAATACTAAAAAGTAAGCTAACATTGTTTATATACTCAACCTCCTTTAACTAAAAAAGATACCAACGTAGAATTCCAAAAGAATTGCACCATAAGCATAATGGAGATTTCCAATGAACTAAAATTATCCTTAAAACAAATCACTATAACAGAATGTTTTGCTTTCAAATCTTTCAATACAAACTTGTTCAAAAAGTTCAGTCTTGGTAACAACCATTCCAACATATAGAATCAGCAGTGTTGATCGTTTCTTGTAACTGACGAGAAACGAGCATATGAAAAGGTCATTGTAATGAATAAGGCAAATGCCAATTAAAAGTAGTATGGATAAGAGCATAAACTTGCAAAATGAATAAATATTCTGTGAGTAACAAAGGACTGCAACAATTGTGGACACATTAGATTAGAAAGCTTAATACTGCATATAAACTAGAAAAATGATGAAACACATTAAACTTAACTGACAGAAAAATAAAAAACAACTACCCATTTGCTAACGATGAATAACAAGAGTTCCCCCCCCCCCCCCCAATCATGACTTATTGAGGAAATCTAAATGCCATTTAGCAAGAATTGAGAAAAACTCGCGGTGGTGCAAACTCTACAAAAACTGCAAAAATCTTGAATAGTGGTATGTAGTAAGAATAAGTAAAGTCTAAGGATATGGTTGAACCGCAAATTGCAAATTTCAACTAGTGGAACAGAAAATTACTTGTAGCATAAATATGGCAGTAAGAGTAAGTAAAGTGACTTGTTAATTGTGACATGGTTGAATTGCAAATCTACAAAAATTCACTCTACCATTGAAAAGTACTGGTTCCATAAATAATTTCCAATTGATAAAGCACAGGGTGAGCCACTGGATTTTAGTTTCAAAATTACAAGGAAGTAGTTTCAAAATTTTTAAGAGAACATGACTACAAATTAAAAGAATAGTTAGGGACGGCTCCTTAGCTATTTACAAGAAAAGTATAGCAAACAACGGTAGTGTCTAGTTGGATGAACAAATCAGCAAAACAGTAAAACTGACAGAAATTAAATATATCTCCTCATCTATGCAGCTAGAAACTCAAGCATGCTGCAGTTCAAGGAATCAATTCTTTAATTTCATTGAAATCATGCATATTAACAACACAGTACTGCTTCATTTTTTAGCAACCCCACACACATATGATATCAATCTTAACTAGAAGATTATGTTGAGTTAGTTTCTCTTGTGATCAATTTGAACAATGCAAACTTGCAAAGTTACAAACTGGAATTTCCTATTTAAAGCATCAAATACATTGATATCAAACCTAGCTGAAAAAGGTAATAATGCGAAGAAATGCTTTCATGAATAGTTTGGAGCTTGTAAACAGATCTCTCATATCCTAGAAAAGATAAGTAGTTCGACAGATGGATGAACAAATGGGCAAATTGAATAAAAAAACACAGAAAGAAAATATCACTTTAAAATATCACTTTCTAGTAATAAAGTGCAAATCAGAAGATAATAAACAATTTTAGTGTTGAATGCACAAGCAAGCATGTATGTAAAAATGACCTCATTGTCTTATCATTAATCCTAAGGTAAGGGTTTTGTTGGAAACCTCCCCCTCTAGTTTTTATCTGGTCAATTGGCAGTTTAAATGAAACCAGAGCATCCAATACTATTGTTAATCATGACAAAAGCTATAGATACATAAAAAATCTGATATGACAAGATATTAAAATAGAGTATAGTTCAAAAATTGGACCTTTAGAAAAAGACAGCATGAGCTAACAAGAAAATCAGGATGCTCTATGAGAGACTATTAGACAAAATTTGAGCATACTCATTAACATCGACATAGGAATTTCTAACATCTAACTTTCAATAAGAGCAATAGGGTGCAAATCCTAACATTTAAATTGCCAATCATTAATCATTAAATCACAAAAAAGCCTTAATTGTCCAATTGGGTCTGAAAAATATGAACAAAAAACTCAAACAACAAAACAAGAGAAAAAGAGAAACCTTTGACGGGGTTGTCCAACTAGGCTCTATTACTGATCTAGGAAATTGTTGTTCTAGGAATCTAAAGAGAAAGAAGAGGAATTAGAAGATGTGTTCTTCGAAAATTAATATTAAACTGAGAGAAAATTATCAAAAGGGCATGTAGAGACAAGGCTGCTTCGGAGTTTTCAAAGGGTTGAAAATCTTTGGCTTGTATTGCTTACTTGGGTCAGTTATAGATAATGCCCAATAATGCCCCTATCTCAACAAATGTGGCTTGAGTTTCAAATGGACTTGAGATTTTAAAAAGTTTAAGTCAGGTTTTTATATTAATTAGACCAATTCATGGGCCTAAATGGGCCAAGTTAGGCCAAGGTCCATAAAAATAATGGGCTTTGGGTTTTAGCCTAAGCCAAAGCCCATAATAATTTTAACTCATTAATTAAGTAGGGCTTAAGCCCAAATTCATGGCAAAGCCCATTGGCCTATTCGTAGCTTAAATGCAAGTAAAATAATGCAGAAGCAAATATATACTATAAATACATTATGATCTTATTAAGATCATAATGAATTATGATATGCAAACACTAGAATATCAACTATTTATACATTTCACAAGTAGACAAGGACTACATCAGAACTAAATTTTATTGAAGCCGAAGCATCTAAATGCATAGTAAAAATGTGGCTGGAAAGCAAGCAACAAAGAAGATAACAAGATAGCTCCAAAGCCATTAGGTGCCAACTTACCATTATATTGGTGTCAAGCCAACCACACTTACAAACATGCAAGCATAAGCAACTTTAACATAGAGAAAAACATGAAGGAACTCATAATGCATAAACAAAAGTTTTATGCAAGCGTGTAAAGTAGCTTTGAGAGTTAGACCAATGAACTCATATATGATGTAAAGATGATGCCAATCTTGAAACAACCAAATAAATGCTATCAACACTAAATTTCAATTGTCAAAGTGCTTCTACACTACATTGAACTCTTTATTGTTGTCACAATATAAACATTTAGCATAGTCTACGTGAAGCAAGCAAGCAAGCAATTATGGAAGAGAATAAGAAAATCAGCAAATTCTGCATAAAATGGAGCAAGGACATAATTAAATCATGAAAAGAAACTGTACAAGACTTACTGAACATGTAAGACCAAACAAAAAAAAAATACAGAATTCCACTGATTTATTATGGTTAATCTTAACACCTTACCTTAGACAGCTCAAAAAGTAAATTAGTTCTAGTATAAAAGCATAATAAATTACTTATTGAGTAGACCAAAGGTCATTTAATTTGAATCAAATCAAAGCAAATTGACTTAATTAAGTAAAAAAAAATAGATATATGGATGTATGCTCACTGAAATTACAAAAAAGCTAGCAAGACAAATAGATACATTAGTAGAATGGTGGTAGCAACATGCGTCTCAAACTCCCTTAATTAGGACATCAAATACCACTAATCCATATAAGAATATGTATTTAGTAATGCAATCTAAAACTTGCTAGATGCAGCCTTACTTCCTACCAACCTTAGCTAGTACTCAGTGGTGCAATCGAGCATGCATATTCATCATATGAAGAAAACAAAATTCAATTAATGGCACAAGGGGAAAATATATAAACATTACACTTCCGAATTTAATTAATGATTTCTTCTTATCTCTTTGTTCTTTACTTTTGATCTAGTTTGTGTCATCTACAAAATCTCAATTTGCAATTGCGAGTCTTAACTCCAACCTTTTCTTTCCAATTTGTATCATTTGTAACTAGGATAGTCACCACGCCAGAAGCTGCCATATATTCGTTGCTAGTGAGTCATTTTCCTTTTTCCTTTTTCCCTTCATCGTTCTTGTTATTGTTTCAGCTTTTCCTGTTAATTACATTTGAGTTGTTTACAAAGAGATGTGAATTAATTTTGTTTTTTAGTTTTGAAATTTTGGGCACTAATGAAATTAACTCTAATGAATCTCTAGGCTTAGGTTTTCTTTGATGTTGCAGAAGGATAGGCTTTGCTAATTTGGTTTCTCTAGTTTTTAAGTTGCATATTGTTCTACCTTGTTTAATAGTTTTGGCTACTTTCTACATTTACAAAACTTCTATTTTAACCGAAAGTTTGTTTCAAATATTTACCCTTTCAAGTTGTGTGTGTCTTCATTTTTATATGAAACTTATCTTGTTGACTAGGAAGCTCTATGCAGATGATTGACATCCGGTACAAATGCTATATTTTATTGACTGGGCTTTGGCCTAAAGCTTGGCCCACTAAAGCCCATGAGCAGGTTTAGCTCTCTTAGAGCACAAACATGGGGGTTGAAGTCATAAATGACCATGAAAATGTGGATCTGCTTAGGGGCTCGGGAGTTTTTGCATTGTTGTTAGATAACTAGATTTTGTTGGTTGGATTTTTACTGGATTTTTCGGTTACCTTGTGGAAGTTATCTATGGATAATATTTCAATTTACTATAAGATTTTGCTTCTTCATCAGTTGCATGTGATACAACAAGATTTATTTAGCTGCACTATAGAAGTCCCCATGTTAATGAGTTGCTTGATTAAAAAAAAAAAAAGAATAAGAATAAAAATAGAGGAATACGGGGCATGTGTTAAAAATGAAAATACCCAAGGTTATTTGGTTTAAGTTAAATCAAGTTAGATTAGATTATACTAAATTAGGTTTAAATTTAGATTTTGATTTAGGTAGAATAGATAGATACTCGTTTCCTTTAACTTTACTATTTAATTTTCCCCTAATTTCATTATTCATCTGCTGCTTGCATCGTGTGTCCTCTACAGTGGAGGAGTTATTGCCATGACAAAATGTCATCAAATTTGATTTTTGTGGTAAGACCTTTGCAATGTTCTTCTTCTTCTTGAATATTCTTACTACTAATATTACATTTATGTTAGTTTGTCATTTTACTCTTTTGTAATTTGTCTTTTTGAACTAGTTTGAATTTTATCAATATTTATTGTAATGGCATGATACAAGTACTATGATATTACAGTTTTGTTAAATTTTTTACATAAATAGATCTATTATTGTCAAGAGTAATGATCATTAAATTTAAATATCAATAGTAATGTTTATTTGTGACATTGAATTTCTCTTTTTGATTATAATTTTTGTTTACTTAAAATAGATCTGTGATGCCTCATTGTCTTCAGTTTGTTGTCTTGAATGA
Organism: Sindora glabra; assembly: GCA_020226215.1. Classification (NCBI taxonomy): domain Eukaryota; kingdom Viridiplantae; phylum Streptophyta; class Magnoliopsida; order Fabales; family Fabaceae; genus Sindora; species Sindora glabra. Next base: position 29,728,108 of record CM035234.1, on the reverse strand, counting down.
GTGACATCATCGTCCTTGCTTTAGGGGAAGAAATCTCGAACAATTTTATATGATATATGGAGCATGGATGATCTAGTAATTAGGACTTAAAAAACTCATTGTTGGTATACTAATGACTTAAAGTGTTTTGCAGTGTAAGCATAGCTAGAGAAAACATGACTGTTGGAATATTATCATGAGTTCTCATAGAATCAGAAGCTGATTCCCACACAATGACTTAATGGAAAGATTGAAAATTGGAATTCTTTAAGTATTTGATAATTGCAACTAATATTTTCATAATGCGTTGTGGTATAATATAATTGCAGAGAAGAATGCATTTTCATATTATTGTCATTTATTTTTCCTTTTAGTTCACAGGATTAAAGGGCAAGACTAAATATTCCACTGCAATATACATTTTAACATATTTGTTTAAGGGTTTTCTTTGCACTGCCTTCTCCCCCCTTTCTCTAGGAATTGATTTTTAGGATACATTTTGAATGGAATGAGTACTATGGTTATTAAAACTTTAAATTTACGATAGTTAATGCAAATGATTGTAATGATGTCTTTCTTGAAAGTCTAATCTTGAGAAATGATTGTAAGGTTTTATGGGAAAATTTAGATACCAAATATCTTGCTTGACAATATTAATTCAAGTATTATTTGACAATATTAATTCTTCTGTCCTAAGATATAAATGCTTACTCATTTTGATTGGTCTTCCGTCTTACCACATATTATTTTTCATCCCTAAATCTTCATTTTCATTTTGTTTTTTCTTACTTTGTGATGGAATTTATGAATTGTTCTGCAAAACTAGAACAAAATCGGCAAGCAAGTTATATTTTCAAGCAATGAATTGGACTTCTCAAGAAGGCAATGAAATTTCTATTTTTCGTTACTCTTGGGTGGCATTGATTGTGTTTGGACTCCTTTTCTTAAAAAGAAAGCTTTTTTAACTAATTAACTTATTTTGGGTTTCTTAAATTACTTCTTCCAATTTCTATTTACTTATTAATAATCTTTGAATTTTTTACTTTCTTAACTGCTGAAAATCATTCTAAATTCATTATTTTGTTGTTTTGGATTCACTTTGTCATTTGGATTTAATAATTTTATCACTCCTCTGTCTTACATATTCAATGATCGACATATCACCGTCATTTTTATATATAGAGTTTTTTTTTTCTTTTTAATGTATATCTCTTTGTTTGGTTGGTTCAGTACACTTAGTAATTTAGGTTTATGTTAATTTTATCGGTATGTTTCAACTTTCTTGTTACTAAAAATTCAATTTGCATTCTGGATTTTTGCTTCTGATTTTCCGAAGATAGGCATGTTGGCTTGATCATGGCATTTTCGTGTTTTCTATCTATTTTGCTTCTAATGAAAATTATGACTTATCATAACTTATGCATTTTTATTAGTTTATAAGTTGGTTTCAAAATTTGTATTGATTTGGAAAGATATCTAGAAACTTTTCAAATGTTTACATTATAGTGATAAGTACTTTATTGTCATATGAATTGCTATAATGCAACAATGGGCCTATGGACTTTTCCCATAGATTTGGTTTTGAGCCCTACATAATGGGTCAAATTTTTATAGGGCTAGTCTTAGTCCAAGGTTCATAGCCTATTATTTTTCTTAAGCCTTAATTTGTCTTGGCTCAATTAAGCCCATAAGTAGGTCTATCCCCATTTGTCTCTCTCCCTTTACTTCCTGATATCATCCTTCTGTTATAAGTGAATTTTTAATTTTATTTATGTGCATTTTATTCTGGTTTATGTGATGTAGATCTTTTTCACAATTCTTTGGTAGCCATTTTGCATATAGAAATTGTAAGTAGGAAATTAATTTTAGCATTCTTATAGAATGAATTGTTAAGATTGAAAAGGGAATGAATTTTTATTTTACCAGTAATTATTGGTTTGAATTTTATCAAAATACAAAGGGTTAAAACTCTTCTTCCACTTTCTTTTACTTTACATCCTTCACTAGCTAGTTGGTACGAATGTATAACCCCAATGGCTATGAACCCCTTTTTATGAAATTTTGTGGTAGTCAGTTGAGCTTAAAGAGTGAAAGCCAATTTTGTTTTATTTTTAGTTTTCAATCATGGGTTATTTTTTCACAAAATAATATCGCTTTTCTTTATGATGGGTTTAAATTGGAAAGATGTTTGTAATGAAGTTAAGAAGTATATACGCAGAAATTTTCATTTTAGCTAATAATAGAAAGAGGATTGTGGGAACACTAACATGGTACATGAGATTATAGTATATATGTGAGTATATTTCCGTATAAGATTTGGATTCTTACTTGAAATATATGTATGCAGCTTATAAATTGATTGGCCCATCCTATACAGTCAAGGAAAGTTTTATAAATAATCTTCAATGGCCAACAAGTCTAGACCAAGATCCAGTAAAGTATCAGTATATCTTTACATTCCTAATATCATTGGTACGTTGTTTTTGTTGTTTATTGTTGGATATTTGTTTTAGCATCTAATTACATGCATGTTATTTCATATCCTTCACAAGAATCACATCATCTAACAAGATTAAGATATAGCATTGCTGCAAATTTATTCAGGCCATCCTTCTTGTCAACTAAGTTTATGGTGATGCAGGATATATCCGGATTCTTATAAATTGCTTTGCTTTCTCCTTGTGCTTCACAAACAAAGCATTATTCTCTATCCTTTATTTTTTCAGGTGTGAAGCAATTTACATGAACTTTCTCTTATTAATTTTATGTAGCTTTCTTTCATGCATATTGGATTGGGTGTATATTATGGGTGAATTTGTCTATCCAGCTTTGTGTGTGATGCTGTGGATGGCTGGTGTGCTCGCAAATTCAACCAAGGTATATATTACCTTGTACATGTCAGACCATTGTCCAATGTTTGTCAAAATCTTTTGTGGAATACATAATGTCAATACTCTAGTTAGAAAAGCATTATCTATTTTATGTTGATTTAAAGGATGGATATTATAATGGCTATTTGCATTTTTTTTTAAGGTTTAAATGTAGTCTTTATTGATTTGTTGTAATGTTTTCTCTTCCTCTTTATGGACAACTTTTAATATAATGTCATGAATGTGCTTTTGTTGCTTGTTTACATGATCTCATGTTCATGCTGCATGCTACATTTGTTAATTAAAGTTAAGATGGATTCATTTGACTCTTGATTTGAGGTAAAATCCATATTATTATAAGATCATTTACATTGCAATTGAAAGAATTTTAGTTGTAAAAAATTGAGTAATTTTTTTTTGACTGAATATTCATTTTGGTCCATATTTAGTATTAATTTGGTTTTTATTCAATTTTGTCCTATTTAAATTTATAAGGGATGACATTAAAACGAAATAAATACATGAGGGAGTGAGGGACTAAAATAAGTGGCACAATTAAATAGGGATCAAAATGATATTAAGTTCATCTTTGGAAGACTAATATGAGTATTTTGTCTCTTCTTTTTCCCCTTTTTTTATGTATTGTCTTTTGTATATTCCATCTTTATTCCTAAATTGAGTCTGTGAATAGAAGTTGGTTAGTGTAATATGATATTAAGCAAATTATTTTGCATTTGTAAATTGTGATTTTACTTTTTGTTCCAGTATCAACCTTTGGAGCTGTTCTGGACATGATAACAGACAGGTTGTTATTTGGCTCTACCTCACATGCACTGGCCCTTGCACATGTCTGCCTTAATATTCTTTTGTACACAGGCTAAAAAAATAAAGGCAGTATATAAGAAGACATTACAATTTCCATATATTTTTTGTATTCCTAGTTATTGTTACTAATGTCTACCTCATCTCTAATTCCAGAATTAGTACTGCTTGTCTGCTTGTAGTTCTTTCCCAAGTATACAAGTAAGGTTCTTCCCTCTCTTCAAACAGTTTGTGGATTGCCGGAATATTGATTTTCTATTTCTGGCTTTTGGGTTGAGTTTGTTTGAAGGCCTGGCTTGATCTTCTTATCATTGCTTGCTTTAGATATTGCTAGCCATTGGCTGCAAATGTATAGGTACCGTCTCCCAACTTCTTGATTTTCCATGCTTTCCTAACTATGAATCCATGTCTACTGGATTCGATCTTGATGGAGTTTTTTTTTTCTTTTTGGCTGGATCTTTGTACTTCTACTGCAGTACTTTCTTGTCAGGCAAGGCTAGTCATAAAGATGTAGAAGATAGCACCAATTGGCTTTTTAAGTTATACTATGGGAATCGGATGTTTATGGCTTACTGCTGTGTCTCCTGTGAGGTAAATGTGTTTGATCACTTAAAGAATAGATCCTTTCTACGAAGATTATGTTTCTTTTAGTTATAACCTTTATACTCTCAGGTTCTCTACTTGATCCTGTTTGTTCTCTCAGAGAACCGTGCTGAAAATTTGATCGATGTAAGTGCTTATTCTTTGCATTTTAACTGGTGCTACATTGTCTGAAGCAATAAGGGGAGCAACATAAATTTTTTTTCTTATTTCTTATTTCTTGCTTTTTTTCAGGTTTTATCAAGTACTCTGCAAAAGATACCAATAATTTCTTTCATAGTTGCTACAAGCTCATTTGGATGGGCAATCAAGCAAGTTGTCAATATTATTCAGGTTTTTTCTTGATTTAATTCTCTTACATTCTAAAACGACAAGTTTACTTATTCCAGTTCTGAGATTTATTTGTACTCTACTGAATCTTCATTTTCATGCTTCCAGATGAAGACAGCAGCCGATGCATGTGTGCTTTATGACATCAACGGAAAACAAAAGCACTGATGCTTCGTATGGCGAAAGAAACAGCACAAAATTTCTGTATTAGAGTTTTTAACCATAGATTTATTGCAAACGCCCTCAAGGTCGTAGAGCTTTACATTTTTACTTTTAACTGCCTATATAACCCGGAGTAATTTTAGGTCTGAAGTCTGAAGTCTCCGTGATTTCGCGTCCAGTGTTTTCTGATGATATTTGTCTATTCAAGTTATCTCTGAGAACTAAGCGTAAATGTGCGGTTTGCCTGCAGCTGAGGAGATACTATGGAAAAACATGGGGTTGAGTTTCGCTGTTATGTAAACAAGATCAGGGGATTCCTATGGGCTTTAGGCTCCCTTTGGACGTGGGATCGTCTCCTTTGGGAAGCCAACATCTAGGGGTGGAAATAGGTCATTTGGCATACAAGCCCTTGAAGGCTTATCTTATTTCGAGTCCAGTCTTAATTTATTTGTAAAATAGGATAGGTTTGAGTTAAAATTTTGATTCTTTTGCAAAATAAGTAAAGTCATATTATTTAAAAGTTAATCTATTAACCTATCTAACCAGTGTGTATTTTTATATATTTAATTACATATGTAATATTTAAAAAATATTTTATATGCATTTTAAAAAAGTATATGAAAAATTTAATGTTTTTATTTTTTTAATTTTAATTGATATTATAATTATTTAAATAATTTATTTAAATTGTTATTGCAATATTTATTTTTATTTTAAAATTGAATTGTGTTTGAATTGAGTTAAATTTTAAACTTTTTTCAATTAGTCTGGTTGAAAAAAAAATATCATCATTATTTTGACTTCATATGACTTTTTATATTAAGTTATTCAATTTAAATCTACTTCAAGTAGTATTTTTGAAGAGTTTTTATTAATTATTAGTAGGTCTATGTAGGTTAACAGATCAAATCAAGATTTAAAATAAGCATGTATTAAAGAAATAGCCATTGAAATAATCCTGAACAAGCAAGCTAGAATGGTAAAAATATCCATAACAACAGGTAAATAATGGCTAGAGGAATAATGCCATAGGGCTTACAATATTGCCCTACAAAATGCTTTATGACATGCCAACCATTGATGAGAATGCCTAGCAAAATTTGATTGACGGCTATAATCGTAGTTTAAATCCCTAGATTTTAGCTGTAATAAAATAGAAAATGGACGAAAGCAACTACGATGTGTTCTACATATTTTCAAAATAAATTTCCACCATATTAAGGTTGATTTTAAAGATACAATCGCTAGCCAGGCTGAAGTGAATCAAACACTGGAAAGGTAAGCACAATAGCTTAGTTCCCAATAAAGCAATAACTTATCGTTCGAAAGAAAACCAATTGAAATAGAATCATTTGAGTTTGAGTGTGTCAAGGCCAAAAAACCTAAGTACGGTCAAGGTTAGCTAGATGAGGCAAACAAATTAGAAGAGGAACTTGATTAAATAGGTTCTACAACATGGGTGCCCAAGATTGTGCTTGGCAACCAAATCAACTAATATTGAATTGCCAATAGATTCAAGTTTCTCAAAATTACCAAGGTCAAGATTAGAGTCTACAAGTTTTAGTTAAAAGATTATTAAACCAATTAAGTGGGTAGAGTCCATATCCTAATTACCAAAGAGCTTTCCTGAAGTGGATCTATGAACTTGAACTCTCTCAGGGGTTTTAAATGTTAAAGTTTATCACTTTCCTAGCAAAGACAGTCAATTCACTGTTAAGTATATAACTAGATTTATGGTTGAATGTAGGGAATTGACCTCAAATTAATTTCTAAAGCTAAGGCACTTTTTTTGTCTTTGACAAGGATAATATTCTCATGATATTTGGGATTGCTACCAAATTTGGCATACTTATAGGCCCAAAGAGAATGGATTTTCTATGATTAGTTCCATCGATGATAGATGAAAATAAGGTTAGTTAACTTATTCAATATGAAAAAGAGCCCTATAAAATTGGCTAAGCAATATCTATTCAAATTTTGGCAAAAAGCAAATGCTTTACCTAGTTTATCAAAAACAAGATTGAAAAAAATAATTGAGTATGCCTTTCATTAAAAGCTAGTAAACCATAATATTACCAACATAATTCAATTACTTAAAAAAGTCTAACAAATTGAATAGTTGAAATAGGAAAAGAACAAAAAGTTGCATCGATCACACTTTAAAAAAGAAAAGGTTGCTTATGTTGAGGAAAAGCTAGATGAAGAAAGTGAAGATGAGATCTATTTAGTTGAACTCAAACCCGACCCTCCTTACACATGCTTTTTGTTAAAATATGTTAATAAAAAGAACAAATGGATTGCATTAATGAGAAAATAATTCTTTAAATATTAATGAGATCGATTAGATATTTGACTTGCTATTAAAGGACAAACAAATCAAATTATCCAAAGGTCATAAAATTCTATCAAAAGAAAAAAAAAGATAAAAAAGTATTGTAAATATCAAAATATGTTTGATAATGATACTAATAGCTATGTTCATTTTAGGGAGATGAAAGGCTATCAAATAGAGAAAGTTGGGATTTGTCAACAAAGGCAAAGAGAAGGAAATATTGATCGACAAAGACCTATTCTTAATAAGGTTAAACTATGTTAAGTCAATGGATGATTTTAGCTTATTTGATATAGATATGAACGTTGTGGCCCATTATAAGTACGATGAGCCTCTGGATGCACCCTTTTTTCCAAAACCCTACCAAAAAGAAAGGGAGTTGAATACCAACTTCATTAAGTGAATATAGTGTTAAGGTGAAATTATAAAAATGTGTTCTTAATGTGAAAAGTAGTATGATTAACTGTAGGTCATAATGTATGACAAACAATTAAAAGATTAAATTGACTCAAAAATGCAAAAATTCGATGAAAGAAGAAAAGTGATGAAAAAGGTCTAAGAATGCAAAAAAGAGAAAAAAAAAAGGAGAAATCTATTTTTAATAAATTATATTATCACTAGCCCACACCAACTTGGAGAGGAAGCAAGGATTTGTATTAGCATTTAGAAGTAAAAAAAAAAGCCACTCTAAAGGATAATGGATAAGAATGAACCACAACATAAAAAAAGACAAACTTAGAACTTAAGGTTGACAAATGGAAGGATAAGTGGTAAAATCCACAGTATGAAAGACTTTCGATGAAAACTCAAATGAGAAGGATGCAAAGGCAAGTAGTATACTAGAAAAGAGAGAAAAAAAGTTAAGACTCAAGAATTCCTTTTGGCCTAGGAGAATCAAGTGGCTCTCAGAATGAAAGTAAAGAATCCATCTTCCAAGAGTTAAAATCCTAAAGCCAAAGGATGGACATGGATATAGATGTGGTGACTACCTTACTGCCATCATTCACAATAATTGAAGTGGAAAAAGTCAAGGAAGACTTCAATGATGACACCCTCATTATGGTGGTGGAGTTTAATAAAGATGTAGTTGAAGAGTTTTAAAAACCGAATGAAAGAAACCATTTAACACCACTACATGTTAAAGCTTTTATGCATAATTGACTATTAAACTAGGTGTTGATCAATAGATGAGGTATGATCAATTTGATGCTTAGATCTACCTTTGTCCAATTGGAAAAGCAGTTAAAAGATCTTATGCGATCCAATATTGCCATAATTGATTTCAATGATAGGATGCCAAATTATAAAAGGATAGTGCTCATCAATTTAAAAGTAAGTTCAATGATTAGGCCTATAGTGTTCATAATAGTACCTTTAATGATAAATTATAATTTGTTACTTAATAAAGACTAGATCTATACTATGGGAGTAGTACCTTTTATACCCCATATGAAAATGTTAATATAGAAGGAAAATAAGATAGTTAAGTGTGTGAAAGTCAACGATGGCCTATACTAGATGCAATAGTGCAATGCTAAATTTAAAATATGTAATACCAATGTGTGGCAATTATGTGTTGGCAAACTTATTAACCTATCAACTATTGAGATGTTTGTTTCGTACACTTTAGCTTTTAGAATAATCTTAAAGGTTGAAATATCAGGATAAGTTTATAACCCCATTGAACAAGTACCAAAAACAACTTATTCAGTTGTCAACCTATGTTGACAAATAAACTCACATGGAGGTTCCAACCTATATTTATGATCATAGCTCACTTGGATTTCATGAATCTCCTATCAATGATGACACTAAGAAGATCAAAGTTCAACATCCTTTATAAGAAGTCAATTTAGGAACCGAAGAAGATAAGAGTGCAACCTACATCAATGTAACTTTGTTGAAAGATATCAAAGCATAGATAGTTGGCATATTGAAAGAATATAAAGATTACTCTATATGGAACTATGATGAAATGTTAAGGTTAACTAGAAACTTAGTCAAACAAAGGCTATTGACTAAGGAAAGAATTGGCTGCACAAATTATCTCCTTGGCATTTTTTACTAAAAGTTATGCTAAAAATCAAGGAAGAAATTAAAAAATTTTTAAAAACTAAGTTTATAAGCACTATAAGAAATACCAAGTAGACCTCAAACATAGTTCTCGTGATGAAAAAGAATAGTAAGTTAAGGGTATGCATGGACTTCAAAAATTTGAATAATACAACACCTAAAAATAAGTATCCTATACTGGTTGCAAACATGCTAATAGATTCAACTTCAAGGCATGTAGCAGTAAGTTTAATGGATGGAAATGTAAGATACAATGAAGTCTACATAGTTGAAGAAAACATACCAAAGATAACTTTTCAATATCCAAGGGTAATTGGTGCATGTGAATAGCTAATGTTAGCATTTGAGTTAAAGAATGCTGGAGCCACATGCCAATGCACCATGAACATAATTTTCCATGACATGATCAAGGAAAAAAGTAAATGTATTCGTAGATGACGTAGTGATGAAGGTTGACTCTTATCGAGAACATATTAAGAATTTGAAGTGTACTTTTGATCGAATACATAAAAATAATATGAAGATGAATCCTTTGAAATATGTATTCAGTATCTCTACAAGAGACTTCTTGGGCTTCTCAATTCATCAAAAAAGGGATTGAAATTGATAAAAAAAAAATCAAAACTATAATGGAGACCTTAACATTGGCCAATAAAAGGGAATTATAATGTTTTCTTGGTAAAGTCAATCTTTTAAAGAGGTTCATATGAAACCTTTTTAATTGAAGTAGAGTGTTCTTACCCTTTCTCAAGGTAAAAGACAATGAGCAGTTCATATGGAAAGAAGACCATCATGTAGCATTTAAGGATATCAAGAGGTATTTGGCTAATCTACTTGTAATGTCATCCCTATCTCTAGGCCAACCTTTAAAAATGTATATCACGGCCTCGAATTATGTAATAGGTTCTTGCCCAGGAAAATGATGAAGGTATTTATCAAGAATGTTAAATGTAATTGAACTAAAATATTCAATGAAAAAATCATGTCTTTCTTTGTATTATTCTTGTACTAAGCTTATTTATTACTTATTGCCAAATACAATACTAATTTTAGCTAAAATTAATGTGTTAGAATATATGTTAGGATAGCCTGTAATATATGGCCAAGCCGAGAAATAGGCCTTAAGCTTAATTGAATTTACTTTACAATACTACCCATTAAAAGTTGTAAAAGGCCAAGTCAAGGTTGACCTAATTGTTGAACATAAAAAGCAATTGATAAATTTTGTCAGTCTTAATTATTGAAAGTTATATTTTGACAGTTCACATCACAAAATTGGTATTGATGTTGGCATATATATCTTGATGTGACAAAAAAAGAACCAATTGAATTTTTATGCATGATAATAATGAGGCCGAATACAAAACGTTAATTATTAACTTAGAATTGTTAATTTACAAGGATTTACAATTAAATATTAAGCTAATTTCAAGAGAATATAAGTGTGTAAATCCTAATTTCACAAAATATTTGGCTATGCTGGCCAAATTATTACACGAATATAATGACGTGGTCATTAAAGATATATCCATAATTGAAATGAAAAAGGTAATATCTTAGCCCAAATTACATCAAGATATGAAGTTCCCCTGTCCAAAATGGATGAATTAGTTATGGAGAGGGTTTACATAGAATCGATGAAATTTGGAGAGATATTGCGTGCAAATCCAAACACTACTTCAATTGATTAAAAGACAACCTTAATTGAGTATTTAAATAACCCTTATAGCAATGTATAACAAGCTATCAAGGTCAAAGTATTAAATTTTATGCTTTTAGCTAGGCAGTTGTATAAAAAGGAGCTTTGAAGGTTAGCTTCTTAGGTGCTTGGGAAAGATCAAAGCTATTTCAACCATAATTGAACTGCATGAAAGGATCTATGAGCTCACCAGATCAGAATCAAGATGAAATAAGTTCTAATAATAAAAGGTTTTTATTGGCCTAAAATGATTGATGACTACATCAATTATACCATGAGCTACCCAGAGTGTTAGAAACATAGGTTGATACAAAAAATCCTAGCCACCAAGTTAAAGCATATAATCAAACCTCAGTCATTTATAGGATGAGACATGGATATAACCGGTAGGATCTACCTAATTTCAACTAAAGGCCACCATTATATTTTAATGGCAATAAACTATTTTACTAAATAGGTTGAAGCAGTTGTATGGAAAGAGATAAAACAAATAAATATTATTGATCTCATTAAGAACAAGTTAATATGCAGATTCGATTTACCCAAAACCATCATAACAAATTGAGGGACGGTGTTTACAACACAAATGGTAAAGAGTATGCCAACTCAAAGAGAGTTAAGATGATAACATTTACTCCATACTAAGTACAAGCTAATGACCAAGTTGATACCGCTAACAAGTTAATTATTGATGTGATTAAGAGACACATTGACTATACTTAGTGCTTGCTTGATTCATGGTGTCTTCTCTAAGGTTCTTGTAATGCCTGCAGATTAACTTGATAGAATTGTTTATGAATATATAGAGCATGAACTGCTCCTACCTTCAAAGCTATCTTAAAGAGTGAAATTAAAAGTTATTGTCTGAGTTTTTTTTAAATTGCCAGGTCTGAAGATTTACGCCAAATCATTCGCCTTAGGAAAATAAATGGATACAAGAACTGTTATAAGTGACAGATTAAAAGGCTTTGAGTTTGATATATATTGGTCACCGCCTTATTGGGTATTCATGTTCTTATTGATGCAAATTACAATTAATTATTAGGTCTATGTAGGTTAACAAATCAAATCAAGTTTTAAAATAAGTATTTATTAAAGAAATAGCCATGGAAATCATCCTAAACAAGCAAGCTAGAATAGTAAAAATATCAATAACAGCAGGTAAATAATGGCTAGAGGAATAATGCCATAGGGCTTACAACATTGCTCTACGAAATTCTTTATGATATGCCAACCATTGATGAGAATAATGAGGTGATTACTTTTAATGGTTGGAATGTGCAACAAAATTTGATTGACGGCTACAATCATAGTTTAACTCCTTAGATTTTAGCTGTAATAAAGCAGTAAATGGGCGAAAGCAACTACGATATGGTCTATATATTTTCAAAATAAATTTCCACCATATTAAGATCAATTTTTAAAGAAACAATTGCTAGCGAGGCTGAAGTGAATCAAATATTGGAAAGGTAAGCATAATAGTTTAGTTCCTAATAGAGCATTAACTTATCGTTCGAAAGAAAACCAATTGAAATAGAATCATTTGAGTTTGAGTATGTCAAGGCCAAACAACCTAAGTATGGTCAAGGTTAGCTAGATAACGTAAACAAATTAGAAGAGCAACTTGATTAAATAGGCTTTACAACATGGGTGCCCAAGATTGTTTTTGGCAGCCAAATTAACTAATATTGAACTGCTAATAGATTCAAGTTTCTCAAAATTACCAAGGTCAAGATCATAATTTAGAAGTTTTAGTTAAAGATTATTAAACCAATTAAGTGGGTAGAGTGCATACCTTAATTACCAAAAAGCTTTCTTGAAGTGGATCTATGAACTTGAATTCTCTCAAGGGTTTAAAATGTTAAAGTTCACCACTTTTTCAGTAAAGACAATCAATCATTGTTAAGTATGTAGCTAGATTTATGGTTGAATGTAGAGAATTGACCTCAAATCAATTTTTAAAGCTAAGGCACTTTATTTGTCTTTGACAAGGATAGTGTTCTCATGGTATTTGGGATTGCCACCAAATTTGACATATTTATAGGCCTATAGAGAATAGATGTTTTATGATTAGTTCCATCGATGATAGATGAAAATAGGGTTAGTTAACTTATTCAATATGAAAAAGAGCCATATAATATTGGCTAAGGAATATCTATTCAAATTGTGGCAAGAAGCAAATGCTTTACCTAGGTTATCAGAAACAAGATTAAAAAAATAGTTGACTATGCCTTTCACTAAAAGCTAGTAAACCAGAATATTACTAACATAATTCAATTAATTAAAAAAGTCCAACAAATTGAGCTATTGAAATAGGAAAAGAAAAGAAAGTTGCATTAATCACACTTCAAAAAAGAAAAAGTTGCATATGTTGAGGAGAAACTAGATGAAGAAAGCGAAAATGAGATTTATTTAGTTGAAGTCAAACTTGACCCTCCTTGTACATGCTTTTTGTTAAAATATGTTGATAAAAAGAACAAAATGGATTGCATTAATAAAAAAAATAATTCTTTAAATATTAATGAGATCGATAAGATATTTGACTTGCTATTAAAGGATAAACAAATCAAATTATCCAAAGGTTATAAAATTCTATCAAAAGAAAAAAAAGATACAAGAGTATTGTAAGTATCAAAATATGTTTGATAATGATAATAATAGTTATGTTCATTTTAGGGAGATGAAAGGCTATCAAATAGAGAAAGTTAGGATTTGTCAACAAAGGCAAAAAGAAGGAAATGTTGATCGACAAAGACCTATTCTCAATAAGGTCAAACTATGTTAAGCCAATGGATGATTTTAGTTTATTTGATATGGATGTGAATGTTGTGGCCCACTATAAGTACGATCAACCTCTGGATGTACCATTCTTTGTAAAACCCTACCCAAAAAGAAAGGGAGTTGAATACTAACTTCATTAAGTGAATATAGTGTCAAGGTAAGATTTTGAAAATGTGTCCTTAATGTGAAAAGTACTATAATAAACTGTAGGTCATAATGTATGATAAGCAATTAAAAGATTAAATAGACTCAAAAATGCAAAAACTCATTAATGAAAGAAGAAAAGTGATGAAAAAGGTCTAAGAATGCAAAAAAGAGAAAAGAAAAGGAGAAATCTATTTTTAATAAATTAGATTATCACTAGCCCACACCAACTTAGAGAGGAAGTAAGGATCTGTATTATCATTTACAAGCCAAAAAGAAGCCACTTTAAAGGATAATGGATTAAGAATGAACCATAACATAAAAGAAGACAAACTTGGAACTTGAGGTTGACAAATGGAAGGAATAAATGGTAAAATCCATAGTATGAAAGACTTTCGATGAAAACTCAAAAGAAAAGGATGCAAAGGAAAGTAGTATGCTAGAAAAGAGAGAAAAAAAGTTAAAAGCTAAGAATTCATTTTGGCTTAGGAAAATCGAGCGGCTCTCAGAATGAAAGTAAAGAATCCATCTTCCAAGAGTTAAAATCCTAAAGACAAAAGATGAACATGGATATAGATGTGGTGAGTACCCTACTGCCATCATTCACAATAATCAAAGTGGAAAAAGTCAAGGGAGACTTCAATGATGACACCCTCACTATGGTGGTGGAGTTTAATAAAGATATAGTTGAAGAGTTTTAGGGAATGAAAAAAACCATTTAACACCATCGCATGGATAATGGACTATTAAACTAGGTGCTGATCAATAGAGAAGGTACGATCAATTTGATGCCTAGATCTACCTTTTGTCTAATTGGAAAAGCAGTCAAAAGATCTTATGCCATCCAATATTGCTATAACTGATTTCAATGATAGGATGCCAAATTATAAAAGGATAGTACTCATCAATTTAAAAGTGAGTTCAATCATTAGGTCCATAATGTTCATAGTAGTACCTTTAAAGATAAATTATAATTTGTTACTTAATAAAGACTAAATCCACATTATAGGAGTAGTACCTTTTAAACTCCATTAAAAAATGTTAATATAGAAGGAAAATAAGATAGTTGAGTGTGTGAAAGTTAACGATGGCCTGTACTACATGCAATAGTGCAATGCTAAATTTAAAATATGTAATACCAATATGTGGCAATTATGTGTTGGCAAACCTATTGACCTATCAACTATTGAGATGTTTGTTTTGTACACTTCAGGTTTTAGAATAATCCTAAAGGTTGAAATATCAGGATCGGCTTACAACTCTAATGAATAAGTACAAAAAATAACTTATTCGATTGTCAACCTATGTTGAAAAGTAAACTCACACAAAGGTTCCAAATTATATTTATGATTATATCTCGATTGAATTTCATGAATCTCCCATCAATGATGACACTAAGAAGATCAAAGTTCAGCATTCTTTATAAGAAGTCAATTTAGAAATTGAAGAAGATAAGAGAGCAACCTACATCAATGTAACTTTGTCAAAAGATATCAAAGCATAGATAATTGGCATATTGAAAGAATATAAAGATTACCTTATATGGAATTATGATGAAATGTTAAGGTTAACTAGAAACTTAGTCAAACAGAGGCTACTGACTAAGGAAAGAACTGGCTGCACAAATAATCTCCTTAGCATTTTTTTGCTAAAAGTTATGCTAAAAATTAAGGAAGAAATTAAAATTTTTTAAAAAACTAACTTTATAAGCACTACAAGAAATGCCAAGTAGACCTCAAACATAGTTCTTGTGATGAAAAATAGCAGGTTAAGGGTATGCATGGATTTCAAAAATTTGAATAATACAACACTTAAAAATGAGTATCCTATATTGGTTGCAAACATGCTAATAGATTCAACTTTAGGGCATGTAGCAGTGAGTCTAATGGATGGAAATATAAGATATGATTAGGTCTACATAGTTGAAGAAAACATACCAAAGATAACTTTTCGATATCCAAGGGTAATTAGTGCATGCAAATGGGTAATGTTAGCATTCGAGTTAGAGAATGCTGGAGCCACATGCCCATGCACCATGAACATAATTTTCCATGACATGATCAAGAAAAATAAATAAATATATTCATAGATGACATAGTGGTGAAAGGTGACTCTTATTAAGAACATATTGAGAATTTGAAGCATGCTTTTAATCGAATGCATAAACATAATATGAAGATGAATCCTTTGAAATATGTATTCAGTATCTCTATAAGAGACTTCTTAGGCTTCTTAATTCATTAAAAAAGGATTGAAATTGACAAAAAAATCAAAACTATAATGGAGACCTCAACATTGGCCAATAAAAAGGAACTATAATGTTTTCTTGGCAAAGTCAATTTTTTAAGGAGCTTCATGTCAAACCTTTTTAGCTAAAGTAGTGTGTTCTCACCCTTTTTCAAGGTGAAAGACAACGAGCAGTTCATATGAAAAGAAGACCATTATGTAGCATTTAAGGATATCAAGAGGTATTTGGCTAATCCACTTGTAATGTCATCCCTATCTCCGGGTCAACCTTTAAAAATGTATATCACAGCCTTGAATTATGTAATAGGTTCTTGCTCGGGAAAATGATGAAGGTATTTGTCAAGAATGTTAAATGTAACTGAACTAAAATATTCAATAAAAAAATCACATCTTTCTTTGTATTATTCTTGTACTAAGCTTATTTATTACTTGTTGTCAAATACAATAATAATTTTGGCTAAAATCAATGTGTTAGAATATATGTTAGGACAGTCTGTAATATATAGCCAAGTTGAGAAATAGGCCTTAAGTTTAATTGAATTTACTTTACAATATTACCCTTTAAAAGTTATAAAAGGCCAAGTTATGGTTGACTTAATTGTTGAACAAAAAAAGTGATTGATAAATTTTGTCAATCTTAAATATGGAAAGTTATATTTTGACAATTCACATCACAAAATTGCTACCGATGTTAGCATATATATATCTTGATGTGACAAAAAAAGAACCAGTCAAATTTTTATGCATGATAGATCCAAAGTGCTTAAATAATGAGGCCAAATACAAAACATTAATTATCAACTTAGAATTGTTAATTGAAAAAGGAGCACAAATTGTTGAAATTTACAAGGATTTACAATTAAATATTAAGCTAATTTCAAGAGAATATAAGTGTGCAAATCCTTATTTCACAAAATATTTGGCTATGTCGGCCAAATTATTATACGAATATAATGACGTGGTCGTCAAAGATATACCCATAATTGAAATGAAAAAGGTAATATCTTAGCCTAAATTACATCAAGATATAAAGTTCCCCTATCCAAAATGGATGAATTGGATATGGAGAGGGTTCATATAGAATTGATGGAATTTGGCGAGGTATTGTGTGCAAATCCAAACACTACTTCAATTGATTAAAAGACAACCTTAATTGAGTATTTAAATAACCCTTATAGCAACGAATACCAAGCTATCGGGGTCAAAGCATTAAATTTTATGCTTTTAGATAGGCAGTTGTATAAAAGGAGTTTTAAAGGTTAGCTTCTTAGGTGCTTGGGAAAGATTAAAGCTATTTCAACCATAATTGAATTGCATAGAGGGATCTATGAGCTCAACAGATCAGAATTAAGATGAAATAAGTTCTAATAATGAAAAGTTTTTATCGGCCTAAAATGATCGATGACTACATCAATTATACCATGAGCTGCCCAGAGTGTTAGAAACATAGGTTGATACAAAAAATCCTAGCCACCAAGTTAAAGTATATAATCAAGCCTCAGTAATTTACAAGATGAGACATGGATATAATCAGTAGGATCTACCTAATTTCGACTAAAGGCCACCATTATATTTTAATGGCAATAAACTATTTTACTAAATAGGTTGAAGCAATTGTATTGAAAGAGATAAAACAAATAAATTCTATTGATTTCATTAAGAACAAGTTAATTTGCAGATTCAATTTACCTAAAACCATCATAAAAAATTGAGGGACGATGTTTACAACACAAATGGTAAAGAGTATGCCAACTCAAAGAGAATTAAGATGATAACATTTACTCTGTACTAAGTATAAGCTAATGACCAAGTTGAGAATGCTAACAAGTTAATTATTGATGTGATTAAGAGACACATTGACTATACTTGGTGCTTGTTTGATTCATAGTGTCTTCTCTAAGGTTCTTGTAATGCCTGCAGATTAACTTTGTAGAATTGTTTATGCATATATAGAGCATGAATTGCTCCTACCTTCAAAGCTATCTTGAAGAGTGAAATTAAAAGTTGTTGTCTGAGTTTTTTTTAAATTGCCAGGTCTGAAGATTTACGCCAAATCATTCGCCTTAGGAAAATAAATGGATACAAGAACTGTTATAAGTGACAGATTAAAAGGCTTTGAGTTTGATATATATTGGTCACCGCCTCATTGAGTATTCATGTTCTTATTGATGCAAATTACAATTAAAAAGATGGATATCTTTTTAATTTTGGTTCATGAGTGAACTAATCCCCACAGAAAAGCAATTGGAGAAATATTAGCTTCTGCTGCAGGTCATGTATACACCCCTTTCCAGCTAGTGGCAGACAGATTAGTTTTTATGTAAAACATTGCGCCTTACTACTATTATTGTGTTCAATCAGTGCTATGCAAATTAGAACATAAGAATATAGTTGGAGAACTGAACAGTAGTTTGTTAATTACGATTTACCAAGCTTGGAGGATGATGAATCATGACTCAAATTTAAGTTGATGAATCCTTGTCTTCCTACTTTTAATGTGTTCAATTAAATGGATTCCTCTGCATTCTGCATACTTACATATTGTCCTTGAATTATTGTGGTTGTTTTGTTTATTCATATCTTCTGTTGTTGTTTTGGTGAGGACCATTTTCTTTTTGAAGCCAAAGTTAGGTGGTTCGTCATCCTCAGGGTACCACCTAGCTTGTCTTGTGAGTGTATCTCCGTGCAGTATGAGATTACCTTTATCCATTTGCACCAAACTATCTTTAGTGAATCGGGTCTCAATTCTTTAAGTTTTTACAATGAGATACTAATCTGAAATGGCTACCTTGTTATTCCCTATGCATATTCATTGGCTTCATGAAATTACTCAATGAAACTGCAATCTTTCTGAGGCTGATGCATCAGTCAAAGCAAAGCTGATGAAGGCCGATGAAGTCGATGAGTATCTGAAGCTTTTTCTTGTCTGCATGATGGTTGTATAAACAGTTACTCTTCCATATTTTTTTTAATTTTGCAACCATACATTGCTGTAAATAAACAGTTACTCTTCCATATTTTTTCCCCCTTTCTTCCCCTTATTTTAGTCATTGACATTAAATGAGTTGCTACTACTCAAACTTGTTATAATTTTGTAATTAACACTTCATCAGCTCTATTGTGTTTTGAAATGCAGGAACTGTCATTTTGTTGATGCTTTCATGCTTATATTTGCTGCAACAATATACTTGGTCTAATTTTTTGCCATGCTAACTAAGAATCTGGAACTGCAATTTGTACTTTGAATCTGCGTTTGGCAAGAAGTGAATACACAGTCACCATTGAATATGGTGGTCATAATATTTCTAATTGCTAAATTAGGAGGTTATCTTCGAATATGAATTCCAGAAGAAATCTCCATTAGAAGAGAACTGAAAATTATGGTAGCCATAAATGTTAATCTGCTTCTGCATTGTATGGGTTTAATGTCTGATTATAAACTAAATTCCGAATTTCAAACTGATTAGAATCATGAAAAGATTCACTCCATTATGTGGAATTCTTCTTTTCGTATTGCTTCTGAGTTCCGATCATGTGGCATTCATCCTCTGGGCTCTGTTAATGGCGGAAGCAATTAGTCAAGTCAGTTCAAGAGAACCTACAATGGCTCCATCAGGTAATCCTTCATACCAGATAGATTGTAAAAACCTGCTTTGGGTCTGGTGGAAATGATGATGCTATACTACAACAACAACAATAAAAATAACAAAGTTTTATCCCATGAAGTGAGATCGGTTACATGAATTTTAAGATGTCATTGGACTCTATCACAAACTAAAATTTCACTAATATTATTTATCAAAAAATCCTTTTTTATACATTCCTCCAATGTCTTTTTTGGCATCTCTTTACATTTTTTATAGAGTTAATGATCATGTGATCAATTCTTCTTACCGGTGGGAAATGATGTTGCTATAAATGGAGACAATGGATTGCTTGATGGGGAAGGAAATTACTCCTTGGTTCCTATCTAAACTTGTAATTTCCTATCTGGTGTTGTTATAAATGAGATTGCAGTCATGTTGCAGAGTTAATACTGTCCCAAAAATGATGGTGGCAGTCATTGCAATCAGAATATTACGACTGTGTCATATGAAATGATCCGCCATTAAATCCTTGATCCGCAGAGTAACATGGAGTATTTCTTATTATGCATTTTTGAGAATATGGAAGATGATGTTTATTTCCTATATTATAGATTCTGTGCAATACCTCACTTGGCTATAACTATTGCAAATCTCTTTTGGTTAATTTCTTGTTTGGCTAAGGAAAATTCCTTCTTCTGAGCCGTTGACCAATATGTGCTTTGTCGTTGACTGTTCGGTTGAATTCGAAATAGGTTACCGTGTACACACTTCCAAGCGTAACTAGAAACTGAGTTTATGGCCTAACTCAACTTATTTTGAAAGAAATTGACGGTCAATTGTTAAGGGAAATAGATGTATATTTTTTCATATTTAAAATTTGGATCTTCATATATATATATATATATAAACTGCAAGTCTCTTGTATACAGTTGTACGCGTTTATTTCTATCAAAATTTAACAATATCAATTTCTTGCAGAAGTTGGAGGATATAAGTCGCTTCTATTTCACAGGAAATGTTTAGGTATATGAATATAATACATTAAATCATTAAAAATAATTTTCCAAATATTAAACTACTTAGGAGTTTGGAAGTTTGGATTTAACGTAACAACTACAAGTGTAGTTATTGTATCTGAGGGTCCAAATGAGAAAGTTTCTTACATTTTTATGGGTTAAAAAGCTAGATAAAAGATTCATGGATTCGTGGTATGACATTGGTAGAAATTGTTGGGGATTCATTCATCTGGGTGGTCAAATACAGAATTTGCATGTGCAAATATTGCACTAGATCTAAACTCATGAGTAATTGCAGCGGGACACCGTTTCTCGTCACATTTCATTTTCTCTGTGTCTGTCTCTCACAAGATTATCTTCTTTCTGTCTTTAGCTTTGCAAGTGTAGCAAAATCAGAGGGCTTCAATGTGAGGTCGGAAGTGGGGCAGCTGGATAGCTGTCTGTTGTCCGGTACAATTATTTGTCCAATAGTTATTGGTAACTTGCTTACCAAGAGGTACATTTGATCACGTGATATGATGAAATAAAAATAAAAAGAAATAAACAATTTGTATGATATGTATTATGAAATAAGAATGTTTATTTTTTAAGAAATAATAATTTATTATTTGATGGAAATCTTGTCTTATAATAAAAGTAAAGGAATAGTTATTCTACTGTTTGTAAAACAATTTTTTAACATCTTTATCATTCATTTTTTATGTATTTTAATATTTTTTATTAATAAATAATAAAATAATATTTTTAATATTTTTTATTCAAGTATTTTGGTAATTATATTTCTAATAATATTTAAAATAAAATATTTTTTATTCTTTGTAAAAATATTTAATATAAATAGTTTGGTAAATTAAATTTTTAATGCTTTTATTATATAAAATTTTGTATTAATTGTGATTTTGATAATTAAATTTAAAATACAGTATTTTTTAATTATTAATTGTATAATATATTGTCTTATTTAATATATATTATTTTATTATCTAATATGCACGTTCAACTACAAATTATATATATATATATATATTTAGATATAAATAAATGAAAAATGATAATATCATCTTTTATATAAAATTTCTTTCTATTTTTAAGGGCATTTTTATTATTAACTCATTTTTTATTTCATTCATACAATATTTGTTATACTAAATATAATTATGAAATGGTATGTTCATTCTATTTCTAACCATAATAAATATAACAATGGACTAATTTTTCCATTATATTCTATTGTACCAAATGTAACATTAATATTCCATTGTTTCTGAGTGAAAAATGTTGTAAGCTATAGAATCTGATTTACTATAACTTTATTTACCTCTAATATTTTTCATGGCTTCTATTAGTAATGACCCTTTTTCTTCTTCATCAAGAAGAAGTTGTCCCAAGTGCGAATCATATATAGTTTTTCAAAAATATGATGAAGAAGTGGCATTCTTTAACAGAGTCATTGCGCAAAAACTTCAAGAAACTAGTAATAATCAATAAGCAACATTCTCTTTTGTCTTTTTTAGTTCAAGCATTATTTCTTGAATTTAACTTTAATTGGAGTATATAAGTGGCATCACAGGATTCCCTTTGAAATTTACAATAGTGTTTTAATATTTGATACATGTGTCCATTCCAATGGTTTTATTTTATTTTATTTTTTCTCATTCCAATTATTATGTGACCTTAATTGCTTTGTGGACATGGTTGGATTGGAGGGTGTTGAATATTGAAAATGACAATTAAGCATTTGAATTTTTTATTGACTCTTTTTTTTATTATTTAGCATATGTCTGATGATACATGTAGAAGTTAAGTTTATTTCAGCAAATGCAATGGGAAATCTTCAAATAATAATTATTTTGTTTGAAAAAGGTAACTTAGAAGTATATTAATTAGGGGTAGTTGAAATTTACATCCATAAGAGAAATTGTTATTATTTTCAATTAATTTGTCACTTATATTGTTAATAAAATTTTTTGAAATTTATATACTTAAAATTTTGTGAGGACATTTTATAAATACTTCTATTTTAAGATAGAATCGATTCAAATTTACATTCTAAAATTCAAGTGTTGCATGGGTTAAAATCTAGTGTGTGTGTGTGTGTATATATATATCTAACAAATTCTTACGTTGAGATCTTATTTTAAAAAAAAGAATAAAAATATTTGTATTGAGTAAAAATTTATTATTAATTATAAAGTAAATACTTATGTCGTAACTTGAAAAATAAATATAAAAATTTATCAAAAATTAAAAATTAAAAAAAAAACACATTTGTTAGCTACGTTTCAAATCCATTGGACAATTGATATGAAATGAAATTAAAAAAACTCAGAACAAATAAAAGAAATATCAAATTATAACTTAAATCCATATAAAAATTTCTAAGTTATATATAAAATCATATATTATATTATATAATATATATACATATGCGATATAATACAAATGAAATATTATATAAAATATAAAATTATTATTAATATTATTTGTTTAAATGATATAAAAAGAACAGTAAGAAAAAAAATAAAATTAGTAAAAGGGAACAAACAAAATAGTAAAGCTATAAGAGGAAAAAAAAATAAAACTATCGACATAAACCCAACAAAATTGTCTTGATTTTATATTTAAAAATATGCAATACAGTATGAGATATATATGTATACACATTATTTAATTGCATAATATAAAAATGTAAAAATAAGGAAAAACATAAAGGAAAATAAAATTAGTAAAAAAGGGTAAAAATAAAAATAATAAAAAATAAAAAAGAAAACATAGTGAAATCATAAAAATAAATTCATCTAAATTGTTTTAGTTTTATAAAAGAAAATATATATATATAATATAAATATAAATATAATATTATATAACATAATATATTATTATTTATTTCAATCATTATATATTTATAATAATAATTATGATATATCAGTTATATCGATGTGCTATTAGTTTAAATATTTAAATTTAATTTATTCAATTCTACTTAAGATAAATGAAATTTAATGACTTAAACTAATAGTACACCCAAGTCACTCCTACATCTATTATTATATTATAAATATTTATTAGATTGTATAATATAAAATATAAAAATGATGTTAAAGCAAAGAAAATGGAGAATTCTATGATACTTGGAGCAAAAATTATGAGCAGCATTACAATAATTAATCTCAACCATTCAAATAAAAGGACTGGAGCTAATGTATTAAATAAACAAAGAGAATAAGTGTTTGTTTATTTTTTATTTTTAAAAATATTTTTTATTTTTTAAAATAGAATTCATAATCCATTTTTAAAAATTCTAAATGTACAATTTAAAAATAAAAAATAGAGATAATTTTTAATTATTTTTTAAATTTATTCTATCATTTTGAATATCAATTTCCTAATTAAATAAAATATTTTTTATTTATAATACAACCATTATTTATTCTTTGTTTTTCTTTAATTCAAATATAGTTTTTGAAAATAAGAAAATAATTTTTAAAAATATTTTTTAAAATACTTTTTAAAAATATAAAAATAAAAATATATCCAAACGCATCTTAAAATGCTAGTTTGTCTATTTTATCCCTTTCTTTTTAATGAACGGTTTAACAATTGCTTTTAGACATTTTACTTTTATTTTCCTATCGTTATATAAAAAACGGTTTAGAATCTTTAATTAAAAAATGAAAATTTCTATTAACACTGTAATTTAAGCATTTTTTAAATGGAATTTAATTATTATATGCAATAAAAATATTATAATAATATTAAAATTTAGTTTATTATATTTGTTTTACAACATATATTGAGTTTCATATATAATAAATTTTTAACATTACATACATTTTTGTAAAATCTCAACAAAATTTTCATGAATAAATAATTCATTTAAAATATAACACTTAAATTTTTATAAAGAAAATTTTAATAAAATTTTAATAAATAAATAATTTTAATTTTAATTTTCAAATATTATTCTAAACAACAACATTAAATTACTTAATTCAATTAATATTTTCCCCGATTCGACAGTGGCACTCGAATGAGACCATGCATTTTCGGGTGCGCCGGTCGCAATGAAGGGCATGTTGGTCTTTTTAACGAGCTTTTGGCCGATGTCGTGCTCTTTCCCATAATGTCCCGTCGGTAGATGAGTTCCATCACAGGAGTTAGCCGGTCGGATATGGAAAAAATGAAAAGAAAAGCATCCATTATGGTGGCTTCTACCGTTCTACGTACTCTTGTAAGTTTGGTATTCATAAAAGTGTGACAAAATATAAATTATTAGATAAAATTATTAATTTTTATTAAAATTTTTTATAATTTCATCTAACGATCCAAATTTTACCACACTTATATGAGTTTGAAACCTATATAAGTACCATAAAATTTATCGTATATAAAAAGGATAGAATGATGCATGGATTTTAAAGTTTTAATAAAATTTTAATTAATAAACTCAATTAATAAATATTTTTATAGAAGTTTTAATTTTTAAAATTATTTTATAATAAAAGTTAATTACATTATGTTATATTTGTGATATTTAGTAATATTAATATTTGATATGTAAACTTTTAATTTATTTAAAATATATTATAATAAAAATAAAGTATATCATATTTTATTTGTATTATTTAGTAATTTTCATATTTGAGTTATAAGGAGTAAAAGTGGATGTATAGAAGGGAAAATGTGCAACTGAGCAAAGAAAGAAAAAAGTGTATTAATTATGTAAATTGGTAATAGTTAAATAAAATTAAATAGTAATAATTTAAAAAACATATTTATAACAAAAAATATATTAGGGGTGTGTAAAATTGGGCTGAGCCAAGCGTATATAAATATTAATATTATTGCTTATCCTAAATCCGAATTTTTTCATAATTTTTATCCTTAAATTTGACCTTTTTTGAAATAAAAATGACCAAGTCTAACCCAATTTCAAAAATTCTATATATATAAATTTCAAAATTATATATATATATATATATATATATATATATGTATTATAATTAAATTCTACATATATAAAATATATTTATAGTCATGCATATTTTATATTTAATATATATAATAAAGAACAAATATTATTGAAAAAATGATTATATATATACAAATTTCTTACGGTGAATATTTGTGTCACATAATTTATATTAAATATATAATATAATAAAATATTTAATAAATAAATATAAAATTAAGTCAAATTCGGGTTAACCGAATTTAAAATATATAAGTTCAAGCTCGACCCATTGAAACTTAAACTTTAATCTGAATTCGTCTCTTAAGGTCAATTTTTCGGTTTAAACCTTATTCATTTCAAGTTGAGTTCTAGTAAAAAATTGAGTTGGGTCACATTTGCCCACTCCTAAAATATATATTATAGTATTGACATTATTTATTGATATTAGTATTTAAGTTATAATAAATAATAGAAGTTGAGATGAAAGAAAATACAATAGGGGAAATGAAAAAAATATAGTGCACAAATTATAAAGTGATGAAAATTAAAAATAAGATATGTAACTAAATAATTTAATTAAATTAAACTTTAACTTATTAAAAATATTTTTACAATAAAAAGACATATATTGTGTTAAATGATATATTGAATGATAGGAATGTTTTTATGAGATAAATGAGATAAAATATTATAATCATCAAATTTTGTATTTGATGGGTTAGGATTAAAATATAATAGAAAGTCATATGATTATTTAAAAATATCATGATCACTTAAAAAATTACATAATTTTATAATTTAATATTAATTCTTCAACCTGAGATTTAATTGTCACAATTTCTCTCTCTTACTGTCATGTAAATTATATTTCTTGATGCACCGATCATGTGATTGAGTAAAAAAAATAAAAAGACAAGAAGTAAATAATAAATTAGAGGGGAAATAAGGTGTCGGATATAAGAAATTAGAGGGAAAAAAGCGATTAAAAATGGAAAATAGGAGAAAGACAACAAAAATGAAAAAGAGCAGTTTTGATGAAGCATTAATATCACTCGGTATAAATATAAACCAAAATATATCTGGTATAATTTAAACTATAAAATAAGTTAGATGTCTCCCTCATTTGAAAGATTGACTTCATCTAAGGACAAAATCGACTTTTTAACAAAAATCGAAACTGATTATAAAATGTTGATAGACACTTGTTGCTCTTTTATTCACAAAAAGTACCTATGAGTAAAATAAATAATTGGTACCAGAGGAATCTCCGAAGGAGAAAATCTAAAAAACAGCTGGGATTTTGTGCACAAAAACTCCCCACTAGCAATACACTCCTTTGTAAGCCCCTACGATTTAGGGGTTATAAATTTAATTTTATTTGAATTAGAATTATATTAATAAAAATACATTTTGAATAAGATCATGCTATAAAAAGATGTTGCGAAAATATTGAAATTTATTTTGTGGTGTTTATTTTAACATTTAGGCTTATAAATAAAATTTTTTGATTTATAAATTACTTTATATTAAACAAAATTTCATATAATTAATTAGTTTTCCATCAAGTATAACTTTGTTTATAGGGTTTTCACAATTTAAATTTATAACTAAATGAAAATTTTCAAGCTAAAAAGAGGTATAACATATAGGAAAAAGAAATTAAATAATATAAAAAGTTGCACAACTTATTTTATTTCTTATCTATCATTTGTGAATTATACTCGGAAAAAAAATGACTTAAAGAACTTTCCTCCACCGAATATAGGTAGTTAACATATAATATTAATACATATATATTTTGTAAATTCATATTTTAGAAAAATATTATATATATGATAGCATATTACAATAATTTAAAAACTCTAAAATCACATTTAATAAAATAAATATTGGAACTTAAAATTTTATTTTTATAAGAATTTATTGAAAAAGCAAAATTCAAACTCATATAAAACCTCCGGACATTTTTTTATGTTCCTAAAATTGATCAATTAAAAAAATTTTAAATCCAATATTTATTTACGAATTTCTTGAATAACCATATAACAATTAAATATGACTATGTTCAAGTGTAAAAGTAACGTAGGTATAACATTTTACATAATAGAAACTTAAAAAGGAAGCTAATGCATGATTATAAGAATACTAATCACCCATATTTGTTTCTATAAGTAAAAATTTTTGCGGCAAAGATATTAATAAAAGAGAGGAAGAATGCATTTTAATTGTCAAGCATAAAATGTAAATTTTCCCTCAAAAATTTTACTTCAAAACTCCTAGAAACTCTAGATTTGAATCTTGAAAGAAACAAAATTACGTTTGATATTTGATATTTGATATTTGAAAAATATCTACCAAAAAAATTTTGATCTTAATTCTAGAATACCTTTGTTAAAAAGAATGAAATTGGATTTATTTTGTAAGATGTTTTAATTAAACATAAAATTAAGCTTTATATACTAAAATTTTGACAAATTCTTAATTGATCATAGTATATATATTTAATGTGAAATATATCATTTGAAAATTAATATCAAGAAAATATTGATAAAAATAAAAATATAATTTTAATTTTCAAATATTTTGTTAATAATAAAATATGTAGTTAATTAATTCAATTTAATTTTTAACTCTTTTGAAATAGTTTTATAATAGAAAGGAAAATATGATATGATATTTTAAACTATATAGTAATATTGATATCTGAGTTATAGATAATAGCATGTACATGCAAAAATAATGTAGTTAAATAGATAAAAGGATGGAAAATAGTGCGTGAAATATAAACTTTTAACAAAATTAACTTGATATATGTTTAACTTGAGTGCTAGTACTTCAAAATTAGTATAAAAATATTCATAAAATTTAAACAAATAATTTTTATTTTAATTTTAAAATGTTTCTATTAAAATTAATTAATCTAGTTAATGCTTTTTATATTAAAGCTTTAAATTATTTGAAATATATTATAATAAAATAAAATATATTGTACAATATTTATAATACTTAATGATATTAACTTTTAAAATTTAAATATTAAGAGTGAATATAAAAAAATTAAAATTAAGTAATGGAAAAAATAAAAAGAAGAGAAATTGGGATTAGGATTCTAAAGTATAAAATGTGCCTTTTAAGATAAAATGGAATTACAATTCTTCTTAAAAAAATTAAGAAAGTGAATACCCACAAATTTAAAATCTATTTGACAATTACTATTATTTATCAAATTTTGAACTATTCAATTTATTATTAAGAGTTATGATATTCCATTTTACATTCACTGATAAAAAAAGATTTCAAAAAAGAATATGTTGTAAATTAATTCAATTAAATAAAATTTATAAATTAATTAAAATATTTAATATAAAAAGAAAATACATCATATGATATTTAGACTATTCTATATATTTGAATTGTAAACAAAAGAAGTAAATAAAAAAGAAAAAGAAAAACATGCGATAGTGTCCATAAAAAGAAGAAAAAAATGTGTTAGCTGTAAAGCCTTAAAAATATTAATTTAACACTTGAAACTTAATAATATAAAAAATATTCAAAAATTTAAATGAATTAATTATTTTAATTTTAATTTTAATTTTAAAATAATTTATTAATAAATGAAATATGCAATTAATTAGTTCAATTCATGCTTTTTATATTAAAGTTTTAAATTATCTATAATATTTTATATTGAAAATAAAATGTAATATGTATAACTTAATGATATTCATGCTCAAACTATAAATAACAGAAGTAGAAATGAAAAGAAAAAGGAAAGTATACAATTTAGCAAAAAAAAAAAAGAAGAGAGAAATAGTGTATAACCGGTAAAATAATAAGAGTTTAAAATAAAATTTGCAAGTAAATTAATTTAATTAAATAAAAAATTTAACTTATTTAAAATATTTTATAATAAATAAAAATATATTTTGTTCAATTTATAGTATTAAGTGGTGTCTAAACTGAGAAAACATGATTTGATAGGAGGAAAAATAAGGAAAATCATACAATAAAACTGATAAAAGAAAGAAAAACAATGTGTGAATTGTAAAATCTTAACAATATCCTAATTAATGTATGTTTCAATAAAAATATAGCACTTGAGACTTAATATTAAAAAAATAGTGATAAAATTTAAATAAAATAATGGATTTGATTTTATATATTTTTAATAAAAAGAAGAATAAGCAATTAATTAACTCAATGAAGTTTTCTATATCAAAGTTTTAACTTATTTAAAGCATTATATAATAATAAAAAAATATCATGTAACATCCATAATACTTGATTATGCTATGGTTAAGCCATAAGCATGTATAGTAAATTTGTTCAATTAATAAAAATGATTTAAAATATTATTTATATTAAAAAATATTTTGTTTTATTTATACTACTCTTTGCTGTTTAAAATATAGGGAGTGAGTAGGAAATGGAACTAATAAAAGGAAGAAAAATAACATGTGAATTATAAAATTTCACAATATTTTAGTTGATGAATGTTCAATTTGAAATATAGCACATGAAACTTTATATAAAAAATATTGATAAAATCTAAATAATTTTTTTATTCTAAAAAGGTTTTATTAATATTATAATATGTAATTAATTTATTCAATTGATGCTTTTTATATAAAAATTTTAAGTTATTGACATTATTTTTAATTAAAATATATCATTTTATAGTTATAGTACTTTGTGATATTTTCATTTTGAGATGTAAACAATAGAAATAGATATGAAAAATGAAAAAATATAAGTAAATAAAAAGAAGAGAAAAAGTGCATTAGTTGTAAAGTAATAAGTGTTAAAATTATAATTGTGTAATAAATTAATTCAACTAAATATAATCTTTGACATATTTATAAAATTTTTATAATAAAAATAAAATATATTATTCTATATACATACTATTTAGTAGTGGTTGAGCCGCAAGAATGAACCAGAGAAAAAATATAATAGATAAGATTAGATAAAAGAAAAAGAAAAAAATGCAGGACTCCTTTAAGGTTTTGACAAAATATTAACTAATATATACTTAATTTAAAATATAATACTAATAAATTAATATGAAGAAAATATTTCAAGAATTTAAATTTATTTTTTAAATATTTTTATTAGATAATAAAATGTGTAATTAATTTATTTGATTAATATTTTCAAATAATTTTAAATTATTTAAAAAATGTATGATGAAAATAAAAAATACCATGATATATTTATATTATTTAGTAATATTAGTGTTTGAATTTGAACTATAAATAACATAAGTAAACATGAACAAAGAAAAAATGACAAATATGCATTGGAGTAAATAAAAATAAAGCAAATAATGAGTTAACTGTAAAATAATAAGAATTAAATATAAAGTTTATTATTTTAATTCAATTAAATAATTAAAAATTTTAAAATATTTTTATAAAAATATATATTTTATTATATCCATAAAACTTAGTTATATTTTCGCAAAAAATAATTTAAGTTGAAGGTTAAAAGAAGTGACCCAAGGATAAAATTAAAAATAAAAATTAAAAAATTAAATATATTATTAATATTTTTTATTATTAATTTGTTATTAATATTTATTATTAGTGATAATGAATTCCAAATAACAAAATACAAAACAAAAGAAAGTAATAGTAAGGGCGTAATTGAAAAGGGAAGTTGAAGAGGTATCTTAGCGGGAAAAAAATTCACCAAAAGTGACACTTGCCAAAAACAAAAGAGAAAAAGTGAAGTTTTCAAAAAAAACCTTCAATTAACAGTTAGATAGATAGACTAAAAAAATAATAATAAAATTTAAATAAATAAATAAATTTAATTTTAATTTTTATATATTTTTTATTAAAAATATAATATATATATACAACAAAGAATTTCATAAAAGGATGATAAAAATCAATGTAAAGAGAAGCCATGAGAGGGACATCCCCTTACTTAGAATATCAGGTTTGCGTTCTCCAGTAAATATAACATGTGTCAGTATATTCTTTTCTATTTAATATTGTTTCCCGCCAAGCATTTTTTGCACATATTTTTTTATTTTTTATTACTTTGAACAATTTTATTTTTTATTTTCTCCATTTTCTATTATATTATATAGACATTATTACTTATATTTTTACTTAATTTATTATAATTTTTTTCATATTTACTTATATTATTTATATTTTAGATGCTATTATTATTTAGTAGTATAAATATAATATGATAAATTTTATTTTTATTGTAAAACTATTTTGAATCAGGTAAAGATTTAATTTAAATAAATTATTTAATTTCATATTTTATTTATAGCTCCGATAATAATATCATTGGATAATATAGATATAATATATTATATTTTATTTTTATTATAAAAATATTTTAAATAAATTAAAATTTTAATTTAATTTAATTATTTATTTATATATTTTATTTTTAACTCTTATATTACTTTAACTCATGTCATTTCTCTTTTTATTTCTTCATTGCATATTTTTTTTATTTTCAATTCTATAATTTGCGGCTTAGATAATATTATTAAGAAGTATATGTGTAATATGACATTTTTTATTTTTGTTATAAAATTATTTTAAATCATTTAAATAATTTAATTTAATTAAATTATTTAATAATATATTCCATTTTTTAATAATTATATTAATTTAAAACTCACTTATTATTTTTCTTCTTTTTATTTGTTTAAGTGCATATTTTTTATTTTTCTAATCATGTCAATTATTATTATTCACAACATAAATATTACAATCCTAATGTAGTTCAGGTCTAATATGCTATATTCAATTTTATTATAAATATTTTCTATAAGTTAAAATTTTAATATAACACTTCCACGTTGTTCCTTTTTTCTATTTATTTTGTTACATATCTTTTAATATTTACTTTCATTATTAATAGCTCAAATACCGATATTACTAAAGTGAATAAATATCATCTAATATATTTTAATTTTATTATAAAACATATATTTTAAATAAATAAAAGATTTAATTAAATTAAATTACTTAACTGCATACATTAACCTTATATTTTTAAATGATTACTGTTTCTCTTATTTTTATTTATTTTATTACATTTTTTTTTCATGTTTACTCCTGATATTTATAATTCAAATTTGAATATAACTGAATAGCATAGATGTAGTTTAATACAATTTTATTTTCATCATTAAAATATTTTAAATAAATTTAAATTTTAATTTAATTAAATTAATTTATAGTTCTATTTTTAACTCATATATAATTACTTTTACGGCCCGTATAGGTCTCCTTTTCTTCTTATTTACTTTATTATGTATTTTTCTTCTTTTTTTTGGTCTATAATTCAATGGCTAATATTATTAAGTGGTATAATATAATATAATATATTTTATTATAAAAATATTTAAAATAAGTTATATAAACATTTAATTTAATTAAATTACTTAGTTATATATTATATATTTAACTTTTATATTATTTTATAACTGAATTCATTTTATATTTATTATCTCATTGCATGTTTTTATTTTTTCCATATTTGCACCTGTTATTTATATATTACAAGCTAATATTACTAATAAATATACATATAACATAATATATGTTATTTTGTTATACAAAACTTTTAAATAACTTAAAATGTTTAAAATAAATTAATTATTTAATTACTTATTCTGCTTTTAACTCTTATATTACATACTTTGCAGCTCACTCACCCTCTTCTTTTTATTTTCCCTATTGTGTGTTATTCCTTTTTTCCTTTAACGTTCACTCCTATTATTTACTATTCGAATACTATTATTTACTATCGAATCACTAATATCAGTAAGAATTATATGAATAATATAATATATTTTATTTTTGTGATAAAATATTTTTAATAAATCAAAATTTTAATTTAATTAAATTATTTAACTACACTTTTTTAACTCTTATATTACTTTATAATTGACTCATTATTCATCTTCTTCTTATTTGCTCAATTACATGTTTTACTATTTTCATTTTTCATGCCTACTATTATTATTTACAACTTAAATACTAATATTATAAATGTATATAGATATAATATGATATATTTATTTTCATTAAAAATATTTTAAATAAGTGTAAAATTAAATATAGAATTTGTTGATTAAAATATTTAGTTACATATTCTATTATTTAATAAAAATATTTCAAAATAAAAATTAAGTTTACTTACTTAAATTTTGCAAATATTTTCTTGATATCGATTCTAAGTGCTATATTTTATCTTAAATATACATTAATTAATTAAGATTTTGTTAATGTTTTACAACTCATGCATATGTTTCACTTCTTTAATTTAGGAGCTTTATTGTATTTTTTTTATATCTTCTTCTATTGTTTATGACTTGAACACTAATATCACTAATCACTATATATATAATATGATATACTTTATTTTATAAATTGAGATTTAATTCATTAAGCTACTTAATTATATATTCTATTTTTTATTCTTATATTACTTTACAATTTAATTATTATTTCACTTTCTTTTATTTATTTCATTTCATATTTTCTCCTTTTCTTTGTTTTAATATTTATTAGTATTGTTTACAACTTAAATTCTAATGCAACTAAGTAATATAGATAAAACACAATATATGTGATTTTATTATAAAAATATTTTAAATAAATTATAAAAAGTATTAATTGAATTATATTTATATATTTTATCTTTAATAAATACATTTAAAAATTTAAATCAAATTCATTTATTTAAAATTTTCAATATTTTTAATGATAATTTTTAAGTACTATCTTTAAAATTATATATACATCAATTAAAATTTCATCAAAATTTTATATTTCACACACTATTTCTATTCCTTTTACGGTTTTATCTATTATCCATTGCATTTTTTTCCCATTCATCCCTATTAATTTCAATTTGGATACCAACATTACCAAATAATATGTGATACAAATTATTTTTATATTGTTAAAATATATTAAACAAATTAACAATTTAATTTAATAATTACGTAACTACATATTTTATATTTAATTTTGGCAGTATATTTCAAAATTTCTTATTTATTATATAGATATTATTTCTGTGTTAATTAATAATAAAAAATAAACATAAGTGTTAATTTTGGAGGGAAAAAATATAGATTAAAGAAGCAACTCAAGTGAGACCATTGGCTGAAAAACCCCAAGATGTGGTCCTGTGGTAAACCCCAAGATGCTGACGCTGAAAAACGAGTTATGCCAAATATTGCCACTTTCAGCATCTCAAGTGAGACCATTGGCTGCCTGTAATGGGCTCTGCTTGTCCTCCACCCCGAGTCCGATATAAAAGATCAACCACAGGCCTACCGCCTAAACGCCAGAGTACGCCAATATTTTGCATAGCTCTGCTCCCTTCTTTCTCCTAGTAACTTGTATTCGTTCTTTCTGCGTTTGGATCCCATAGAAAGAAGCCCTAAAAGAAGGTAGACACATTGCAAAAATGCCTTCAACTCCAACTATTCCTCACACCGCCGATTCACTAAGGTATTCTACATTTTCTTTCTCCCCGCGCCTCATTTCTCTCGTTAGAAAACACTTTTTTAAAATATAATTGTAAAATATTAAAATAAAAAATATTTTATTTCGTTATTATTAAAGATGAAGAATTTAATTTGCTAAATAATGAAGAGTAAAAAAATAATATTTTTTATTTTAAAATTTTTTCTTTCATTATTTTAATCTTAAGTATCACATAAAATATATAAATTATATATTATTTCTTTATTGATATATATACAAATAGAATTATTTTTATAAAAAATACTTTTCAATGAAATTAACGAAACTTATTACTCTCTTTAACTTGATTCTATTATTATTATCACAGTTTACTTTGACTCTAACTTCATGAGCAAAATTTATTTGCTTCTATTAAATTTCGTTGTTTTAAAGTGAACATTAAAGGACATAAACAACATTTACTAACCTCCTAGGTGACATCTTCCAATTTTTCTAGTTCAGCGTTTACTCTGCGACTAAATAAATATTATGGATGTTTAAATAATTTTATCTCAATTCTGCTCCCTAAAATTTTGTAATCTTTGGTTATATTTATTTGCTATTTTTAAAAATAATTTTTTATTTTTAAACCAAAAACTTATTTGACAATTTATTTTTAAAAATTGTAATTTCAAATATATAACTTAAAAATAAAAAATAGGAACAATTTTTAATTTTGAATTTGTTTTAATTTTAAAATTAAATGAAATATTTTTTATTTATAACATGGATTATTCTCTATTATTTATTTTTAATTTAAAAATAATTTTTAAAAGTACAAAAATGGATATGTTTGAATATATTTTATTTTTTAATTTTCAAAATTTATTCTTAAAAACTATCCTTAAAAACTGTTTTTTCAAAAATTATTTTAAAATTGAAAGAAAATAAAAAATAAAGGATAGTAGGTATTAGAAATAAAAAATATTTTATTTAATTATAAAATTAACATCTAGAATAAAAAATAAATTAAAAAATTATTTTTATTTTCAAATTATATATTTAAAATTATAAATTTTAAAAATAAATTTTGAAAACAGATTTTTAAAAAAGCTTTTTCTTTAAAAATAAAAATAAAAAATTATTTTTAAAAATAATAAACAATTTCAATTTTTAAAAATAATTTTTAATAATATAAAACTAAAAATAAATTCAAATACATTTTTATTTTCCCATGTCTCGGGTATCCCACTGCTAAGATTAGCATAGGAAGAAAAAAAAAAAAGAATCATTACGGTTATCAATAAAATAATAAATAATTACAAATTTTGAAAATTTGATTTCTCGTCGGGGCCTACTTAGCCATCGGCCCATCGCCATGAAGAATCCCACATGGCCTGGGATGTTTGTCTCGTCTCGAGACTCTTCCCCCTCTCTAGAACTGGTTTTCTTTCCTTTTTCTTTCTCTGTCTTCCTTTTCTTGTTAGAACTAGAATAACAACGGTATCATGGAGTACTGTTCAAGGTTTCTTTCTATAACCAGATTTTGTAACAGTTTAAACTTTCAAGCCTTTTCCCCCTGCTCCTCGCCGTTAGAGGAGCAAAAGAAAAAGATTCCCTTTCTGGCTCACCTTAGTTTCCCTACGAAAAAATAACTTTTTCTTTAAAATATTGCGTTGAAAACTAATTTGTTTTCCCTTCTTTTCTACTGCAAATCAACTGGGGTGGAAGAGAGTTTCAATTCATCACTGCATGCAGTCATACTATTTCTTATTATTGCACTTGGAAGTTATCTTCCACTGCAATTATTGGAAGAGTACTGGAACATTACGGTAGCAATTTTTGTTAATCTGCTTATGTATGGTATGGGTTTGAAGGCAGAATTTAAGCTTAAAAATCAGAGAAAAAGATGCCTTTCCGTCATCAAAAGAATCACCCCATTATTTGGGATTCTTGTTGTGGTACTGATTATGATCATGTTGTACCCAGTGCTGGGGTTTGTTGCCCTCATGATCTGGGCTCTGCTTACAGTCAAAACTATAATCAAGTTGTTTGAAGAATTTCTTCAATGGTTCCGGCCCATATTCTTCCAAGCCAGAGAAATTTTAACAGGTTATTTCGACAGGGCCGTAAATGGCTCTCCTAGAATTCAAGAAAATGGATCTTCTAGTATGGAAGCAAATGACTTCTTGAGAGGAAATGAACTGCCTATTTAAATGTAATTTCTATCAAAATAAAATTGATTAGATTATCCTTTTAGTTGATTTTTATTTCTAGTTTTGAATGGGGATTTCCCGGTGGGATAAGACTTTGTTGCTGTTATTGTTTGTTTGTTTTGAATGGGGATTTCCCCTCGGATGTATTTATTTTCTGTTAAAATTTTCAAGATGGGATTTCGTAGGTTCTGCAACAAAGGTTTATCTTTATTCATCAGTTTCTTGCTTTTCTATGTCTAAAAGATCACGGCCAAGATCAAATTCCTTCTTCTGTGCCGTTGACTCTCCACCTTTCCAATGCACAACCTGATCCTAGAAACAATGACATCTTTTCTCAGAGATCTAATCTCTTTTTGAATTAGAAGTTTTTAATGTCTACAACATATTCTTGCGTGGTTATGATAATGCATTGATTAGGGTTCCTAATTTCTTATGCTTCATCTCACTCTCTCTTGATATATTGATCTCAACCAAGTAACTGCTTTATATTCATGTCATTGACTAATTTATCTTTCGAAGCTGTTTCCTTTATAGCAGTTTTTTCTTTTGCCTTGGTTTTCTTGGAAAGAGAAATGCCATCCAAATATAATTATGTGAGGAATTTTTTTAATTACAGAAATCATGACATTGAGATTGATGTTTCTTTTTACTTAGTTGTTTTAAAATGCATTACCCATTTGGTATATCTCACCCATAATTTGTCCAGAAGAAGAAAGCAGATTTGACATCATTTTCTCTGCTTATCTGCAGTGAATTCCCAAATTTTGCTGACTGCTAGGGGGTGATCATCGTTCGGTTAATAGCGGTTAAGACTGTTTTTTAAATTAATCGAAATTAATCGAAAAGTCTTTTTTTTGAACCGACCGAACCTGATTGCTTAGCCTTAACTGAAATTTCAGTTTCGGTTTGTTAAATTCGGTTTAGAACGGTCTAAAATTTTGAATTTTTTTTTTAAAAATACCTAAATAAATTGATTTAAATATTAAAATTAATTTATAAATATATATTAATATTATAATTTCATTAATATAACTATAATAAAAAATAATTAAGTATTAAAATATAAAAATGATTAATAAAATTTTAAATATGAAATTTTAAATAAAAAAATTGATATAAATTTTGATTAATGTTGGTTAAGTTCGGTTAATTGCGCTTAACAATTTACACTCGAAATTAACCAACCATTCGAAATTTACAAATTTTTTATTCCAGTTTTAAGCGATAATAATACATTAACCGCTCTTAACCAACCGACTTCGGGGTTGGTTAAGAGTGGTTTGAAGGATTTTGATCACCCCTACTAACTGCTAGGTTCTGATGGCTAAACATGGAAATTCCTGGATGTGAGTGACTACATTGTGTTCTGAGGTGCTTTCTTTTCATTAGATTGAAATGAAAGTTCCACTGAAAAATGCTAGTAGGAATATCAGCAACTAATTCACACATACATACTATGCCCGCCTCATCTATGGCTGGACCAGAGGTAACTCAAATATTATCAGTGTTCTATTAGTGATATGAAGCTTGGGATCGTATAGTTGGAGAATTAAACAATTGTATGGCAATTATGATTTTTTAAGTTTGAAAAGATAATGAATTATGAACTAGCTTTAAGTTGATCAGTCCTGTCTTCCTACTATTTTTTGTGTTCAATTACATGGATTGTTTTGCATAATCACATATATATTGATTGTCCTGGAACTGATTCTCTAACTTTTCTTTATTATGAGATTTTCTTGACTTTTAATACAATAGCATTTCCATTGATAATAATAATAATTTTGATTTCTTCTGTTCTTAGCAGTATAACAAAAGAAATTGAATAAATCATGCCGATCTGATACTTTGGTCTGCTTCCATACAAGCTTAATTATGAGCTTTATGACTTGTTTCTTTCTGTAAACATTTTGAAGGTGAGATTTAGTAGTTTGTAGGTTGTTTAATACCTCACTTGGCTACACAAACGGAAATTAGCACTTTTCCTCCAAATCTGATATAGATTTGAAAGGAGGAGGGAGCAAGCTATGTTGTAAAAAGCGGTCGCTTGTTGGGATATGTCTTCTGTTTTTTGAAATTTATATCTTATAGTCTCTGATATAGATTTTAGAAGTGTTGATATGATAATGCATTTGAACAGGGTTCCTATAGTTTATCATCCCCTCTTTAATTAATTGTGTTTATAGTAGTTTATTCTGTCTACCTTCTCTCATTTAATAGAATTTCATGTTTGCAGAAGGAAAGTTAACATAATCCACCACTCTTATTGTTGAATCTCGTGGATTTCTGTGGCAGATGGCTATACTTACTGATTAGTGGAAAGAAGTTTGTCAAACTCCAAACATTACATTCCAGACACATGATTCTGCTGTCTTTCTTGTTGCATGTGTATCATTTCACACTTGGTTCCTTTCTTTCCTCTATTTCTTTTTTGGGGCAAATCCTCAAGACGGGTTTGCTCTTATTCTCTACTCGTCATGTTCAGGGTTTTGGTTTGCTTCCAGCAAACGGGAAGAGATTAACAGGAGAGTCTGTAAAACAAGATCCTGCTGGGCTCTGTCAAAATGGAACCATGGCATATGGTTACATATATGTTCTGTTGCTTGGGAAAATAACACATATTGCGATTGGTACTTTTTTTATTCATAATGTCATTTCTTCCCTTGTTTTTTAGTTCTCTCTGTGATATCTAACTATTAGTCTACTAGACAGCTTGCAATCAAAGATCAAATATTAGTAGTTGTTGTCAACATTCTTGTCTATGATACCATGTCTGAGAACTTCAACCAGGCCATTATTTGTTGCTTGCATATTAGAATAAGATTGAATGCAGAATACTAAATGTATCTTCTTTCCATTAGATTGAAATGGCAAACAAACATTGTATTCTTAGTGCTTGTTTGATGCAGTGTCTTCTTTAGGTTCTTGCAAGGCCTGGAGATTAACTTTATAGAATTGTTTATGTATATTTAGAACATGAACTGCTACTACCTTCGAAGACATCTTGAAGAGTGAAATTAAAAGTTGTTGTCTGAGTTTTTTTTAATATTGCCAGGTCTGAAGATTTATGCCAAACCATTTGCCTTAGGAAAATAAATGGATGCAAGAGCTGTTATAATTGACAGATTAAATGGCTTTGTGTTTGATATATATTGGTCACTGCCTTATTGGGTTTTCATGTTCTCATTAATGCAAATTACAATTAAAAAGGTGAATATCATTTTAATTTTGGCTAATGAGTGGACTAATCCCCACAAAAAAGCAATTGGAGAAATATTAGATTCTGCTGCAGGTCATGTATACATCCCTTTCCAGCTAGTGGCAGACAGAGATTATTTTTTATGTAAAACATCGTGCCTTACTACTATTATTGCGTTCAATCAGTGCTATGCAGATTGGAACATAAGAATGTAGCTGGAGAACTGAACAGTAGTATGTAAATTATGATTTACCAAGTTTGGAGGATGATGAATCATGATGAAATTTAAGTTGATGAATCCTTGTCTTCCTACTATTAATGTGTTCAATTGAATGGATTCCTCTGCATACTTATATATTGTCCTTGAACTATTGGGGTTGTTTTGTTTATTCATATCTTCTGTTGTTGTTTTGGTCAGAACCATTTTCTCTTTGAAGCCGAACTTGGGTTGTTCATCATCCTGCGGGTACCACCGAGCTTCTCTGTGTGAGTGTATCTCTGTGCAGTATGAGACTGCTTTTATCCATTTGCACCAAACTATCTTTAATGAATCGGGTCTCAATTCATCAAGTTTTTGCAATGAGATAGTAATCTGAAATGGCTACCTTGTTATTCCCTATGCATATTCATTTGCTTCATGAAATTACTCAATAAAACTGCAATCTTTCTGAGGCTGATGCATCAGTTAAAGCAAAGCCGATGAAGTAGACGAGTATCCAAAGCTTTTTATTGTCTGCATGATGGTTGTCTGACTGGGTGGATTAGATTGTTTGTTGTTTGATCTAGAAGAATTGTCATGCTAGTTGTAAATTTTGCCCTTTCACCAATACTTGTTACTCATTACAGTAACTTAAAATTTTTTCATGTAAATTTTAGTCCCCTTTCAATTTATTTATTTATTAATTTTGCAACCATGCATTGCTGTAAATAAACAGTTAAACTTCCGTATTTTTTCCTTCTTTCTCCTTATTTTAATCATTGATATTAAATGAGTTGCTTCTACTCAAACCTGTTATAATTTGGTAATTAGCACTTGATCAGCTCTATTGTGTTTTGAAATGCGGGAACTGTCCTTTTGTTGATGCTTTCATGCTTATATTTGCTGCAACAATATACTTAATCTAATTTTTTGCCATGCTGACTAAGAATTTGGAACTGCAATTTGTACTTTGGATAAAGTGAATTCATAGTCACCATTGGATGTGTTCATAATATTTCTAATTGCTAAATTAGGAGGTTATCTTTGAATATGAATTCCAGAAGAAATCTCCATTAGAAGAGCACTGAAAATTGTGGTAGCCATATATGTTAATCTGCTTCTGCATTTTAGGGGTTTGATGTCTGATTATAAACTAAGAACTCATTTCAAAGTGATTAGAATCATGAAAAGATTCACTCCATTATGTGGAATTCTTCTTGTGGTATTGCTCCTGAGTTCTGATCACGTGGCATTCATCCTTTGGGCTCTGTTAATGGTGGAAGCATTGGTCAAGTCAGTTCAAGAAATCTTACAATGGCTGCAGCAGGTAATCCAAATAAATAATTTTTTTTAAATTCATAGTGTCATTTTTTTTCCTTTTCTTTTTGTTAATTCTTTTGTGATTTATGATTATTAAACTGAGTAGTACAGCTTGCAATCAAAGACTAAATATCAGAAGTTGTTGTCAAAGTTATTGTATATGTTGCCAACTACCCATGTCTGAGAATTTCCGCTAGACCACATTCTGCTGCTTGGCCATTTAAAATAGATTGGGTGCAGGTATCTTCTTTCTGTTACTTTGAAATGGCAAACAATCTATTTTATGCTTATTGCTTGTTTGATGGTTGGTATCTTGGTTTGGGTTCTTGTCATGCCTGGAGATTAACTTCGTAGAATCGTTCATGTCTGTGTTAATGCTTGAACTACTATTACGTTCAAAGACATCGTGAAGAGTAAAATTAGAAGTTGTCTGAGTTTCTCAATGTGTTGCCTGGTCTGAAGATTTCAGCCCACCCTTAGAAGAACAAAGGTGCGCGTGCAAGGGCCATTATTAGTGACAGATTAAATGGCGATGATATTAGTCACAGGGTTTTCATGTCCTCATCAGCACAAAAATACAATTACCAAGATGGAAATCTTTTTAATTTTGCCTAATGAGCGAACTAATCCCCACAAAAGAATGATTGGAGAAATGTCAGCAACTGGTACAGATCACATACTAGTAGCAGACACAGATTAGTTTTTATTTTAGTTAGATAGATTGTAGCAACTTGCTTTGGGTGTGGTTGGAATGATTATACTGTGAATAAAGAAAATGGATTCCCTAATTGGGAAGGAAATGACTCCTTACCTATCTAAACTTGTAATTTCCTATCTGGTGTTGTTATAAATGAGATTGCAGGCATGTTGTAGAGTTAATACAGTCCCAGAAATGATTGTGGCAGGCACTACAATCAGAATATTACAACTTACAGAATAAAAGAATATCCTCTACGATGAGGGGAATTTTTCTTCGTATATTTGGAGACTTCTAAAAAAAAAATTGATCACTGTTATTTTCATTTTATTTTAAATAAAATCTGAGAGTTAATTAAAGATTGAAACACAAATTTTGTGATTTTTTTAATTTGTGCTATTTTAGTTTCATTTTAATTAAACTATGAGGAGGAGATAAGTGATGGATGTAAATTGATTATGAAACATTAGAGGATATGGTGTATTTTACTCTTAAAATAAATGTGATGGGTCATGCCTGAGTGGAGAGGGGACTAAAGAGATGCATGAGAGCTCCTCAACCTTTTTTATTTTCTTTTTCTTTTTTGAGAGAAATTTTAAGTGCTGTTATTTTTTATAGATAAAATTATTAATTTTTTCCCTAAAACTATATAACATCAATAAAATGATTTTTGAATTATGTTAAATGCTCAATTTTATCTTTAAATAATAGTTTGTTGTAAATAATTTTATTCCTCTATACATATATTGAGGGACGAAATTATTTATATGAATTTGTATGAAAGGATAAAATTATCTATATGAGTTATTATTTAGATATGAAATTATTTATTTAGAATAATTCAATGATTATTTTATCAGTGACATACAATTTTGATGGAAAATTTTGGTAAGTGTAAACGGAATTTTTTTATCTTTTTTATTCATCAACAAATAAAAGTGCTATTTATTAAAAAAAACTAAGTAATGGTGACTTTATTTTTTTCATAAATTTATGACATAATGATTGAATTTTATATAAAAAAGTAATAACAACAATATTAAAAAATACTGGATAATTTTATTTATAAGTAAAAGAGTTAAATATAGTTTATCCTCATCAATTATGAGTTATGTCTAAAAAGGTCTCTAATTTCAAATTTTAAGCAATTTAATATTTAAATTATTTTTAAACTCTAATTATTTTATTGAAAAGTATTTTTATAGAAAAATTTTATTTGCATATACATTAATGAAAAGATGATATGTTATTATATAAGAAAATATTTTAACTTTCCCTTAAATATTAAAAATTTATACAGACTTTCATTCTATTTTCAAAATTTTCATAAATCTCCCCTTTATTTAGTTTTGACCTCCTCTCAATTATTGAAAATTTACACAAATTTCTCATCTATTTCAAAACTTATACAAACATCTTTTCTATTTATTTTTGACCTTCTCTCAAATATTGAAAATTTACACAAACTTTCTATCTATTTTTAAAACTTACACAGATCTTTTCTCTATTTTAAAAATAAATATAATATAAGTTTAACAATTTTTTAATATTTTAAAGTTTAACTTAATGTAATAAATTATTTTTTGTGATAGTTAGGAAAAGTAGGAAAATTTTTAATTTAAACATATATAATATCTTAAATTCAAATTTAAGGCACCAAAAAATCTTACATATAACATTCAATGTCACTTTATCAATAAGAATGATAAATGTAACATATTTTACTTGATAATTATATATCCTTAAGTGCATGTATTCATGACATTATGCGAAAGATTATAAAAAAATGAATTAAATTAAAAGATAAAATAAATCTTATTCAGACTTTATCAAATATACAATAAATAATAATTTAAAACT
The DNA here is from genome assembly GCA_020226215.1 of Sindora glabra. Lineage (NCBI taxonomy): Eukaryota > Viridiplantae > Streptophyta > Magnoliopsida > Fabales > Fabaceae > Sindora > Sindora glabra. The sequence goes on along the minus strand of CM035234.1, from coordinate 29,683,563 downwards.
TCATAAGATAAATTAAGTAGAGATAGTATTTTTTTTTACCTTAAATGATTTATTTTAGATTAAATTATTTTTACTGCTCCATGTAATTTTACTCAATTTCTAATTTGGTATTTATTGTTTAAAGGTTGTGAATTGGATTTTTATACTTATATTTATTTTATTAGCATTATTAA